>BQKZ01011703.1:1782-15853 GCA_036244855.1 Temnopleurus reevesii | reverse complement strand
TTTCAGTCCAAGTATACACTTTAGATCCTCGAATTCTGTTTTCCACCTGGCGTATAATAATCATGACATTTTTATCAGTCACTTGCTTGTTATTGTTTATCATCGCGTGTTCAGGTATGTTGTTATGCAGCACGATTATTATTATACCGTTTGTTAATTGATAAATCATCTCAGTGTTATCATAGCGAATTATCTGATTTGCCCTTCTCAGGTACAAGTAAAATCAGGCAAACGCTGTACGTGCTTGTGAGGTAACCAATGCCTTGCTGATCAAATAATTTTAAGTGTGTGTGTGTGTGTGTGTGTCCTGCTTGTGGGTGCGTGTGTGCAGTGTGTGTGAATGTGTGTGTTTGTGTGTATTTATGTGTCGATAAGTGTGTGTATGATACGTGTTGGTGTATGTCAGCGTGTCTCACTGTTATGTGTTTTTGTTGATATTGCGATTCCTATAATTACATGTGTACCTTTTCCCCGTTCTCCTAACCAATACATTTTGTAAGGCGCAGGTGTAGGGTTCTGAAGGTAGGGGCATCGTTACAAAACTATTTAGCAAGAAAAACAAAAAGATTGTACATTCTTCTTCTAGCTCCAGTTATATTTAGGCCAATATACATCAACTCGTTTTACATCAATTTCTGCTTACGGACCATTACTAACCTATACCTTTATCGATGTTCATTTTAGGGGCAAGGAAAGGATTATAGGAAAATGACCGAAGGTTATGTAGATTTTATACGTATAAGTATTTCCTATATCTGAGGAAAAATCGAGAAACTGACACTCTAGCTGACCTCACACTCTGTGTTTGTATAAAAAAAGAAATCACCTACTGTGCCATGACGGTGGCTTTTGACATTTGACCTTTTGAATAACAGTTTTCTGTATATGGAATACGCTTGAATCTACAGTATAGACTGGAACACAAAACCCCACTAAGAATTTCAAAATAAAATGTGTCAGTCCAACAAATTTGAAACGTTCAACGCATATTCTTGTTAGGCCTATATTTCGTCAAAATATAGACTTGACTTTGCACGAATCATGAGATAAATGTTCCTCAAGTTGATTGAAAATTGCTTAGGTTTAGTTTGCCCCATAATGATGAGGATAAAGCAGGTTCGAATCCTCGATTCACCAAGTTACTGTTTTCGATGCATCGATTGCACAAGAATAAAAAGCATTCACTACTAAATTATTGATTTATATCTACAGTGGGAAAACGCTAATTGAGCTGCATAGAAGATTCTATTTCATATCGAAAATACTCTGGAACTTTTATGGGCTCCAGTTTCCAAACTTAATTATATGGCAAAAGTATGAATATAATTATGTCAATACTAATCGATGCTCCAACGTGTTTGTCTTTTGGACATATAGTTTAGTTTCAGTTGTAATTTTTAGAATCTTAGCTGCTTAGCTAATAGCAAGACAAAAGGCAAAATAATTATGATTCATAAATCTAAATCATACTATATTTACCACTCACAGGAAAATAAAACTAATCACATTCTTGAATTGATTGAGAAACATTCTGTTCACACAACTATTGGTTGAAAAAATACCAACGTCTGTGTATTTTCTTTTACAAAGTAACGTGAAAAACTTTTGGAAGAGATTACAAATACCCAAGTCGAAACCAACAGTTTTATTGATGAGTGTTGCCCTTTTTATCCCAAAATTCCAAAATTGAACAGTTTTGTAAATAGAGGTAAAACTTTGTTTTAGATTTCTTATTGCTCCAAGCATGAGACTTCGTAAGCATGCAATATATTTCATGCGTATATATTTCACGCTATTTGACAGGGAATCTTTCCAGTATGGGATGCATTGAAGAAATTGCATGCTTTTCCCCTTCCAATGTTGAGTTCAATGATTATGTAACCTTCATTCTTTGCTGAGCACACTCAATAACTGTCATGACTGTTGTTTCTATTTTCATTTCTCTTAATCCGCGTATAGAGGTAAGGGTGTGATAAACATGCGCTTTGTTATTATTATTATTGCTATTAAATCTACAGATGGGGCCACTAACACCGACGAAAACGTTTTGGATTTCTTCCCTTCAACCAACGATGATGGACTCAATGTCATATGGGCTCATGGGGCCAACAGCATCGCAGATCTCAACCAATCGTTAGCAGGTAATCATATCATTACACTAACATTATAGTTTAATGGCATCTCGACAGATTTATGTTTATTAAAAAGTGAATGTGCCACGATTCAGTAACCTTTGCTTAATCGTCATGATCGTTGAACATTTTGTAACCATGCACCTATAAAGCTGGATCCAATTTTTATTGCAATACAAGAGATTCTGTTCCTTTTAATCTTTCGAAAATACATCTGGGCCTGCTTCTATTTTTACAGAGGTCTACCATTCATAAAACGCTATAATACACAGCTGCAGCTGGAAGTCAATGCTTTTCAAAATAAGTATTTGATATATAAGTAATTTTGGTGCAGTTTTGCACCCTATTCAGTCACTGGTACAATATCGTCACCTAAGACAACTGCATTCTAAAGCCAGGCTGACACTAACTTGTACGACTTTTGGCCACAATTATCGTGACAAGTCGTGCCATTTTGTGGCACGACCTGGGAAGCTCACGCACTGTTCACGACTACTTCACGCAGAGTTCACCACGAGATCACAATTAGTTCACGAATGCGTGTCCATATATACGTAAAAATTGACACGAACTGGTACGACGAGTTCACGCATAGATTGCGCATAGTTTACGCACTTTCTCACATTGGCACGACGAGTACGTTTGAACGGTGTTGTGATCCTGCAGTGCCTCCTGGGTATTATCGACATATTAAGACATGGATGACTGGGGAATATTTTTGGCAGTTCGTGACCGTCGTGGCATGGCATAAAATGTGAACCACTGCTACGCACCCTTCCACATCGTTCTGATGAGTCTACGAACAGTGTGCCCATAGCTCACGATCAGTTGATCCACTTTTGACGAAGTAATTTGTTTATTCTACGACAGTTGTGATAAATAGGCCTATTCACTTAAATGCGTGATTGAGAGATCTCATAAACAGTTTTAAACATAAGATACCTTTTTTAATGGTAGATAAAGAGCATAAGTTACATTTAATGTTTTCTTTATTCCTACAGATGACACTATGATGCTGGAATCAGATATAATTCTTCGTGGTATGGGGACTGAAAACCAAACTGATATTCCGGTTCTGGCACACCCTCCCTTGACTGACAGTGACCTCACACTGGAGTACTTCCTGCAAGCCACGACGCAACATCCGGATAAAGGTTCAAAACGATTATGTCCTCATTTCGCTTTTAATACAAATGATATTTAGGATGAGACGGGTATAAATTTTGATATATTTTCTAGTACTCAAGTGTTTGCTAAAGTTGATAAAAGGTCGTATAAAAATATTTCGTGTGGACCAAAATCTACTGTAACAATCTAATTTGTTTCACATAAAATTGGTTAGATTCCCATCAATTACAATCGTAAGTTTATAAAACATTTGCAGTTAAGCCCCGGTCACATAGGACTCCGGAAGCAACACGATTCACCCCGACTTGTTGTTCTGAGGCAGTTAACTGTGAATTAACAAAGAGTCGGGGTGAATCGTGTTGCTTCCGGTATCCTATGTGACCGGGGCTCAAGACTTTGGTCTTTCTAATGTCCATTTTGTCAATGTGTCAAATAAAAAGCTCAATAAAATAATCTCCATAGACCTATATCATGTATATCGACATGCAAACTCGCGTGCCCATCTGAATCGAAGCAGACGCTCGTCAACACGCGAAAATTCATAAGCCATGTCGTATCTAATCATGGCATGTAGCAATTATGATTATAATTATGACACGATCTAATTTCATAATCTGGCCTAATTCATATTTATTTACTGCACGACGATCAAAATTCGCTGACTTCAATAATTAGATCATGTGGCAATTCCACCTGCAACGTGTCACGATTACTTGTCACACGTCGTAATTCGAATTAATATAATAATAATGATAGATGTGATTTATCTAGCGCACGTTTCCGCTCTGTGGAGTGCTCAAGGCGCTTTGCATTATCATTACCCTGGCTTTAGCCCGGCGTACACCAGCGCACATGGCATTTCAAGGAATAGATATTCCTACCTGGTACCCATTTACCTCACCTAAGTTGAGTGAAGCACGATGCGGATGAATTTCTTGCTGAAGGAAATTAACGCCATGGATGGGATTCGAACCTACGACCCTGTGGTTGAAAGGCGAGAGTCGGAACCACTACACTACGGCGCGCATCCACGCGATGTGACGCATAGTTGCCTTTCTTTCATACTACGGGTTTTCGAAACGCACGCGCATCACAGACGCAGATTCAAGGTGGTGTTGTAAGTAGAAAGCCTCCCGCTAGTCATTATCCTACCCTTTTCAGGAGCATAGAGGGTTGCGGTCTATTCACTTTTACTTTTCCGCGAGGCCGTTTGGAGAAGTGAGAACTCCATGCCCTTCCCACTTGTTAAAACAAATCCTGGATTCACCCTTTCAAACACCTTGAACTCCATGAGAACCAAGAAGCTGACCACCAATCATCATCATCATCATCATCGTCGTCATCATCATCATTATCATCGTCATCCCCACCACCATCATTGTCATCATTTCTCATTTGGTCCTACTAAAGGCCGAAGAGTGCCAAAGAGCGCCAAAGACTGCCAAAGAGTGCCGAAGAGTGCCAAAAGCGTGCCGAATAGCGAATCTTCGTCACTCTTCGGCGATTCTCGTCACTCTACGACACCTCTTCGGCTTTCAGTATTACCGTTTCTATTATTGGACTTAGATTATATATCTTTTTTTATTCATCCAGGAATGAAACTTGATTTTAAGTTTCTCGAAGTTCTTGAACCGTCAATGAAGCTTATCATGGAGTACGAGTCGGAACTCAAGGCGCCACTTTGGCTCAATGCCGACATCGTGATTGGTCCAAATTCACCACGTGATCCCGTTGCACCTCAGCCCTTCATTGACATAGCAAATAGGTAGGTGTACACAAAGAAAAAAAATGCAACATTGCACCTTGCAACGCTGGAACTAACCTTTTGGGTGCAATATTGAATCTTTTCGTTTTGATGTCGAAATGTACATCGGTCAATAAGGGTGACTACACATTACAGTCTGTTAAAGCGCCCGGCCCATGGAATGAAGCAATATTTCAAAACGAAAGTTCGAACCCGACAGCGTGCGTGTATGTTTTTGGGTGCATATGCGTGGGTGTTTATGTGTGTGTATAGATATATGAGTGATCTTCTGCTCCCTTACAATGCATATAAGCGTGAGCAATGTTTACTGTTAATAGGGTGACGAGGATTTATTCTCTACGTACACGATATAACCTATTTCGGCAAAATTTAGTCGAACGCCAATTCAATGCTCCTTTGTAATGCTATTGCAATAGGAACCGGCCTATGATTGTTATTTCCGCATAGTTCACATGACGTGCAGATCTATTATCCCATGACACACTTAATTTTTCGGAAATATATTCTAGCTTGTTCTAAACATTCATCAGGGTATACGTAGGGATTGTCTAATTCATTGCTTCTTAAACCGCTTAGTCACGAATGAATTGAATATTGCAGGTACTTCAACAAGACAACATTGTCTCTTGGTTGGACAACTGCTTGGGGTGCTTCAATGTCAGATAAGATGTATATCTGGACAATGATTTTTGACATCCTCTTTTACTCCTACCCACTTCACCCACAACCAGTCACTTACCCAATCAGGGCTGTCTGGTGTAAAACATCATGGCCCAAACTCGTTTGGTTGCTTGGTCTTCGCTAGTCTTTCTCGATCACCATATGGTCATCGTCTTCAGATGACGTCGACGTTGGCGGGCTGTTTGACTTGCGAACGTACGGTGATACGAAGTGAATCTTTTACGATCTCCCAGAGATTCAGAAGCATGAGTTCCTAGACGCGCTGGATGATCTGTCAATGACACCTTCACCTCCAATAGACACGCTTTGGGATCGTGATCAGTGGATCGGTTTTGAGAACCAAGATGGTCCCAACTTTGCCTACTTCAGTACCGAGAGTCTTGGACTATCTGGAGTTGGTCCTCGGACTGCTATCATTCATTCTAAGAAACAACACATGCCCGGAATCGATGGAATGTCGGTCGTTGCAGAACGAATTCAGTTTGTTGACAGGTGAGATGATGACTTTTTTAATGATCGTTTATTTGATGAGTGATGTACTGAAGTTGGAAGTAATATATATGCTTTGTTTTCACCTGGAGACTACATTTCTTTCTTTTTAAATTCAATTAATAAATTCATTTTTTTTAAATTCATTTATATTTATTTATCCGCATTGTGCTGCACTCAACCCAGGTGAGGTGAATGAGTACCGGTAGGAAATATTTTCCTTGAATGCAATGAGCGTCAAATGGTAACCACGTTATAGCTGGGTAATAATGCACAGAATAGATTGCTTAGAAACACTTCGTTTTAAGTGCTATATAAATAATGTGTATTGTTATTATTATTTCTAGAATGTTTTTGGATTCTTTGATTCTCGAGGACCAGGAATATTCAACATATGCTGCCGTATCTTTTTTTCCAAAACTTTCGCCGAACGCGTTTTCACGAATTTACGGTTGCCAATTGTTGCAGGAAGACCAATAAATACCGATAAAGCAACCAATAATTCAAATGACACAGACCTACATTTAACTGAGTATCAATTCTATGGGAGACCACGGTTCAAAGAAATTAAGTAATTAACGCTCTCATGATGACTTTGTGCAACAATACCATTTGGCTCCCGTCACTTCTTGAAAACTCTGAAAAATTACATAGTGTGCAATGACGTAAAATAAAATCAATCAATGCTCATTCCAGATACGACTCTAATTCAACTACAACAGTGGAGATCTTCCTTCGCAGTAGAAGCCTCTTGGATGACGAAGACGCTCGGAACGAAATTTTGGCGGGAAACAGAGACCCATCGGGAATAAAATTTACAGTAAACTCAGACGGCGTAGTTGGATTTAATGACACATTTTCGTATGCATTTCCCGGGCCTGCTGCGGATTGCTTTAAGATCGAGGTACGTACGTAACGCGTTAAAAATGGTGTTATACAAGCTTTTAAAAATCTTTAGGCTATTAAATGTTCTTAGTGCAGGATTTAAGAAACATACGACCCAAAGTACATAAAAAGCATTCAGACTAGGATGACCATTGGACTAACGAAATGTTGCCATTTAAGTCCAAGAACCATATTACCTTTTTATGTGTAGTTAGTCAAGGAATATTCCGGTTGACGCTGGAAATCTTAAAGTTGAAAAAAAAATGAGCTAAACTTTAATTTAAAATTTTGACAGATTCGAGACTACCCTGATGGCGATATGTGGGCAACTTACATCGTGAAGACCTGCAGTGATGCACTCGAAGACGACCCGAACGCAGAGGAAAATATGCTTCAATTTCCCCATGTGGATATCGACGAGGATCAAGAGTATTACGTCATCATCATGAAATCAGGAAGCGGAAAGGATGTCATCCTCGAAGGCCTTCACATGGAGGACTCAAGTGATCCAGATGATAACGTGACGCCATTGCCTACGGAGTCGGACGTGAGCACTACGGCAGGGAACGGTCATGTGATTGGTCGTGGCTTTAGCACGTGGTTAATGATCTTTGTGATGGCCGTTATCTCAACATGCAATATGTAGAGCCTTTTATGCAACATCTGTCTAATTTGTCCTATAATGGGTCTTAAACATATTAAATTAATTTTGGTTTGAAATTCCGACAGATTCGAGACTACCCTGACGGCAAGTTACATCAAGAAGACCTGCAGTGATGAATGAAGCTCGCGAAAATAAACCAAACTTTTCTTTGAAATTCTGACAGATTCGAGACTACCCTGACGGTGATATGTGGGCAACTTACATCGTGAAGACCTGCAGTGATGCACTCGAAGACGACCCGAACGCGGAGGAAAATATGCTTCAATTTCCCCATATGGAGTTTGAAGAAGATCAGGAGTATTACATCATCATCATGAAATCAGGAAGTGGAAAGGATGTCATCCTGGAAGGCCTTCACTTAGAGGACTCACGTGATCCGGGGCGAGGTCATGTGATTGGTCGTGGATGGAACACGTGGTTAATGATCGTTGTGATGGCCGTTATCTCTGTGTGCATCATGTAGAGCATTTGATGAATATTTCTCAATATCAGTAGATCGGTCTAGCGGTACTGGTTCTATCTAAATGGATGAAATTATACAAAAACGATATTGATGCATAAGGGATAGGACTACTATTTCGTTGAAATCGAATTTCAAATACATTTGGGAAATTTTATCAGTTTGGAGCCAACCCCTTTGAAAAAAATATTATGCAAATTATTCTTTGTGTCGATTCGCAGACGATGTCACACAAATTTGAGTTGTCGACTCTATTATGTCTCTCAGTTACTCATTGTGAGCAGAAGGGACAAAGGAAATGGACAAAGTAAACAAATCCATTCGAGCCTTCACGATAGCATGATGACAATACAACATAAACTAGCTTCTCCATTCATTCAGTGGACAGGTGCGCAATCTGTTCAAAATTTCTCAATTTCTCTACATTTTGCCTCTAGATATTAAGGAAACATCGTGTGCATCGATAGCTCTTGTGAATGCTTAAATGGATGTGTTTTTTTTTACTTTGTGTAAATCATTTGTCCCTTCTACTCACAGTAACTTCAAATCGGAAATGAGTTTGTTGATAAGTCCAATTGAAAACTTGCCGTCCTATAATGAAATGGACAATAATCAAGGAATTTCTTCAACAATACTTGCTGTCGAATCCCGTTTTCTACAAAATCTTCCTACTGAAAAGACTGTTTTGTCTCCTCGTTCAACCATTTTGTTCTCAGGTAAAGTAGAAAATAAGTGTACAATTTTTAAAAGTAATATTCAATTTGTAGAATCGTTCACTCTCTTGAATTAGATATGTTGTTGGATTACTTGGTATTTTAGGACTAAAATGGCCCATTAAAACAGTTTTTCTTATTAAATCTATGTGTGTTTGTTGTTGTTTTTGTTGTCTTTTTACATATAGTGTGAAACTTTGATGTCAATTAAAATTGATATCAATAGAAAGCTGAGACTGTCTACTTGGTATATATTGTGTTCATTGACAGGATTACATCTTCTCCTGAACGGGATTCCCTTTGCATTCCTAAATTGATCACTGGCAATCACTCCCAGTGCGTATCCTCTTCGCGTTTCTAGGCGAAAGGTGATATTATTTGCTTAGTTAAAAAGAAATACTTAATAACTCTAAATCTTTGGCACTCCGTTCAGCTTCTGCATATCCCAAATCGTCAACTCGCCCAGATTTTATTACAATTTCTGTTCCAATCGTTCTGCGTCAAATGTGACACATTACGCTCGCCGTAGACAGTCGCCCCAGTCACTTAGAAGCCCGGAAGCAACACGATTGTTCACGACTCTTTGTTCAGTTCACATCAGATAACTGCCTCCGAACAAAGAGTCGTATTGAATCGTGTTAAGTCTGGGCCTCTATGTGACCGGGGAATTATGCGGATTTAGATGTGCAAGGGGAGAACGGTCTTGATGACGAACCGCAGATCGAGCGAATCTGAGAATGAATACCGCATCGTACAAGGGTCAAAGTCCCCGTCGACGAATAGCTGGCCTGTTATCGGCCCTACGAAATACCAGACGCAGGTTGTCGAGATCCACGTGGTAAAGGAGAGTATTGAAATATGTAAAGATGTAATAATATGAAAAGTGTAGTTGCATTGAGATTGCCGTCGTAAGTGTGAACCTTTTTTTTTCGTTGTCAGGTGAACGACGAGAATGTCAAATTGTCGCCGTCGCTATCGCCCCCTTCCCCTATATCGGCAAATCCTGGATTCGTCCCATGCAGCGCCTTTTCATACGGCAGCTGTAGGTTAAAATCACGACGCTAGCAAGTCAAACACGTTAAAATACGTTGACGATATGATTTGATACGTATAAAATGACTTTTCAAAAGATTCAAAGCATATTATAAAAGTGTCAATAAATTTAGGGAGACACTAAACGTTATCTAAAGAACCAGTTGAATGTTGATAATCGCTTGTCAATGACAAATAGCCCGCGTATGCCATATGACGTATAACGAAGTTTGTCAACGTGTCAATAACGTATGCAAAAACTATTCGACTTTCGCCGACGTATTCACAACGTATTGGCCACATAACGCTGGCTAAATCATAGTTCTAAAGTTTGAGGTTGTAAGCGCTTAGCTTCCGCAGAAGATAGGTATGTATAGATTCCTGAAGCGTTTGAAATGCGTTATGTATATGCCCAACTCGATATGAGTACGCTCTGTACGCGCCGGATAATTAAAGTGGCTTAATTTTTTTTTTTTTGGGTATGACGATACATCATGCATATGTCGGCTAAAATGTCCCATGCAGTATGACTACTTAATTATATTGGTCTTCTTGGATGTATATTAATAATCTTTGCTTTTTTGGCTCACTTATACATTCTTGCTTGTTTGCTAGTTATGAGCGAACGAAATAGAATATTCAACTGATTTTGTTAATTTGTTTTGCTTCTTTGTACGCGGAAAATGATGTAAGCGGAGATGATAATATAGGATTTCCCGGCCAAAATCGGAATAATAGCATGGGATTTAATTTTTTTAATTTCAAATTCGTCATATTCCGTGAACTCGGAGATATCCCTGGTTTTAATTCCCTTCTCTGGCTTATGAAATCATGATGTTTTCATTTGAATGCGTGGTAGTTTCATTCTAATTGATGATAATTTGCCTTTTTTAGTGAAGCGGTCGTTCCATCAAGCACAAATCCGTTCTCCGTTCTCTCGGCAGCATGACTTTATCGTTCGAATTCATTTCTAGTATATCAAATTAGCACATTTTGCATTCTAATTTGCTCTAGGGCGTTTTCAGTGCTCATGATATTTTCTCTTTATTTGTTTACAATATTCTTGTTATTTACTTTTTATTTATACAATATTTGATAAATTTACTTCTCTCTTTATGTTTCGTATGAATTCATGCCATACAATGGTTGATCAATGCAAGGACTTCCAATGATGATCAACTTAAGAATGAGATTAATCTTACTTATCAATTAGTCTAAGCACATGAAATGAAAGTAATGAAAATGATGTATATATCTGTCTATATTGTGATTCATCTGATTTATATTCATCGTGGGTGACGTGGAAGGAAAGGGTTACATAACATGAGTGGGGCGTGGGACCATGAGTCTGTAAAATTGAATCTTTAGCCATCAATCTGCTGTCGGTCCAAAACTGTACAAAGAAGCTGATTTTCTGAACATTTCCCTATATTGTAAAACACTTACCATATATTCCCCTGTATTAATCCCCTGCACTCTTAACTTGAATGATATCTTTCAGAAAAAGAATTCCAGCCGCTAAATTTAAAAGCTAGAAATGACGCTCCAATGATCACTGACTATTACGAATGCTAACTGACTCGTTTCTCAATCGAATGATAAAACCTCACAAATATTCGACAAACGTCGCAAATGCGATGAAAAAATAAATAAATTGAATGACAATGTGCACGGCAAAAGCGATCTACGCTAATTCAAATGCAAAGAGTATTGATTCAAATGAAAATCCTGTGAATTTGGCCGGAAAATCCTATAATAAACGAAATAAACAAACTCTTATACAGCAATATTACGTCAACAATTGAATGATAAACGCCTCTAAACTTAAATTGTTTTCTCTCTCTCTCCCACAAACAGACACTTACACACACACACACACACACACACACATACACATACACACGCACACACACACACACACACTCTCTCTCTCTCTCTCCTTTCTTACGCATACGCAACACACTCAAACACAAACACACACACACAAACACACACACACACTCGCTCTCTTACACACACAAACACACACACACATACACACATAATCTCTCTCTTCCTCTTTTACGATACACAACACACATAAACACAAACACACACACACACACACACACACACACACACAAGACCACATATAAGCAAAACCGAGGGGGGGGGGCGCACCTCTCCGGCTCTCCATTTTTTCACATTTTACTCGGGGCTCTCGCCCCTTCCGCCACTCCATGACTGCGGGCCGATAGCCGACACAATTTGATTTTTTAATTCTATTTTTGCTTGCGTTTCAAGATTCCAAGATTTCCACTGGGAACAAAATAAGGATTTTTACGTCAAACTCGAATCGAAGAATAATTTAATAACACAATAAAAACATATTTAAAGCGATATTTATCCGGCAGAGCATAGACATAATTTAGATAATAAATGAACTTTGAACAGTCATAAATTACTCATAAGTACAACCTTCAGATGACGCACGAATGATTAGCAGCAGTTATCAATAATTTACCTCTGTTTATAATAAGGTCAGTAAAACGCTGCGCCATATTTACACCTGATCTCTCCGAATATATTTTTCTCTTCATATTTACAAGTTAGTATTGGTAACTCATCAATGGTCATAATAATGAAATTATACCAACCGTATCTCTTCTTTGTCATAGTCCTGATCGGAACAGCACGTAAGTATACAATGGTTTTAAACGTGTTGATTTGAAATAACTTTTAAGTTATACGAAGAAGTGTTTCGTGAAATATATTTTCAAGTAGAATGCCATTCCAGTACTCCTTTGTACCTTTCTGTTAAAATCAATACTCAATTGCGTCAATTATTGGGAATTCCAATACCTGACATAAAGGGTTATTAAATCGTGAGATCTGTGATGCAACCTTCCCTCACATTACAAATTTCTGGATGTTTTATTACAACAATAGGCGGGTTTACTTATGTATTCAAATTTATGTGCGTTTAACGTAGTTATGTTGTATTCCACAGACCGGTTGGTAACAATAAGACTACAATAATTGGAATCCAGTTTGGATACATTACTATTGCTATGTCGGGCAAGCCTCGGGCAAGCTTTCGGGTTGTCAAGAACAACCTTTGTGTTAGAGGTATGCATAAAATTTGCATCTATTAGTAAACCCGCCTATTAGACTGTGTAGTGGTTGGCACCTCTCAGACCTCTGGATTCGTAAGAATTCCAGAGTTTAGTCTACCAAAAATTATTCCTTTCACTCAACCTGCTTAAATGTACGCAATATTCATATACTAGAAAAGTGAACAAAGGTGCAAACTTAACTTCGCCAAAGTGTGCAATCTGTGGCAAAACCCGAAAAGGTGGAATATTGCATCCTTTTTATGTACACGCTCACCTAAAATAATAATAATAATAATACACAAAATTTATATAGCGCTTAATTCCAAAAAAGGTTCAAAGCGCTTTACAATATAAGCATAACAAATACGTAAAATGTAGATAAAGGGTAAAAACTACCGACAAAAGGTTCAATATTGCATCCTTTTTATGTACACGCTCATCTAAAAGAGATAAACGGTGCAAACTACAGACAAAAGGTTCAATATTGTACCTTTTGACATCCTAAAGCGGAAACTGAAGTTGCCATCATTTATGCATGGAGAGCGTGGTGCGATCGGATTCGAATCCTCTGAGAGCTCTGCAGAAGGCAAAAATTATCAGTTAATTGATACCTTTTATTACTCGAGATGATCTGATTTTATATGAATATGAAATTTGAAAATGTCCAAAATCAAGGAACATAACATGTTATCCTGTCGAATTATTTTGTAGATGGTGCTAGTAACACGAACGATAATTTACTGGACTTTTTCCCTTCGACAAATGGAGATGGCTTGAACGTAATATGGGCCCATGGAGTGAATAGCGTAGCAGATCTCAACCAAAGTTTGGCAGGTAGGAAGGAATAAACTATACTTTCGTAATGTTTTCAATTTAAGATCAAATTTTACTTTTCCATCTGTCCATGCATTTTATGTTTGCATGTTTTGCTTACTCTGTAATAGTTTTGAATTGCCGAATAAATAATAATGATGATGATAAATGTATTTGCTTTCACATTTCTCCTTTCAGATAGGCAACAGGGATG
>BQKZ01011698.1:0-16230 GCA_036244855.1 Temnopleurus reevesii | reverse complement strand
ATGTTCAAACAAAAGTAAATAAATTAAAGGGGCATCAAACAAGTAAATATTTTGCCATCATTGAATGAAGAATAACGAGACGAACAAACTGAAAGTTGCTCTTCGTAAATAATGATCATGGGAATCCTTGAATTGGCAAGTTTTCTAGAATCTATACGGTCTATGCATTTATTCTGACAGGAATTTCACTTTTTCTTCATTTGAATAAAAGTAAGATAATATTATGATTTGTTGCTTGAGTGTTGTAAATCTAGCAAATATGTTGCGAAAATTACTTGTTTTCATAAATTTGATGTTAAATATCTTCAATAATATATAGAGAGAAAGAAAGGAATGTATCTAATATGACATGTTTACTATAACATCACATATATGCTGGCAAAATTGCCAATCACAGATCCCTGTTACAGGAATTTTTTATTTTTCTTTTAATTCCGAACTCTTGAAACAATTTTTTTTTGTCTCCAACTACCTAGGCGCTATGATTTTTTCACATCACCGGGGCACGCTCACATAACAAAAATTTATGTAACATGATTTTCGGTTGTAACAGACAAACTATTTTCCAAACTTCTATATCCCTCAACGGATTAATTTGATTTCTATAATTTCTAAACTTGGTCATCAGATTTCACCTTTTCCTTCTTTTCTTCCCTCACTGGAAATACTCTAATGTCTATGGTGGACCCCCTTTAATTTACGGAGCATTGTATTGCGCAAGCTGTTACACAGTCACTTTGAAGGTGAAATAAAAATGCTTTTGTATGAAGACGTAACCTTCTTCAAGCTGTTGCATACTACTGAACAAACAAAGAATCAACAAAATAAATAACGCATAATTTGTTTCCAAACAAGGCACTAAAATGGATATATTCTTTTCAGGTGATCATATTGTGGGTTTATCTAAATCTTCATGTATCTATTAAATTATATGCGTGTGGTCCAGGATTTTTTTTTTTTATAAGAGGAATATTTGTCAACCACACATAATGATTATATTGATATTCTTTGGCAAAATATAATGTTTGCAGTGACACAAATGGACATAGTAATATATAAAATAGCAAAAAAAGGTAAAATCACCAGGGTTTGAAGTTTATTTTCCTCAGCTTTGGAACTTTCAATCTGTTCATCTCATTTTTTTTTTACATTTATCATATGAAGGAAAATCAGGCAAGTTTTTAATAAAATATTTCATTAGTCATAAAACAGGATTATTTTCGAATGTATCAATATTCCTAATTTCTCAGCATACAGGTATCTTTTTAATAAATCAGTTTGATTTGACCTAAAATCAACATTTCTAAACATCAAATGCATTCATACATCAGAAAAATATATCAATTTTTAATGTTATGAAGCCTCCTGATAAAAATATTTTGCACAAATATGAGTATGCGATAATCTCTTCTACACATTTGACTTTTGAGTTGGGTTCACCCTTTGAAGGAGGCAGCCTAGCGTGGCATCCAATATTTTGTTCCGCATTGCAACTTGATTTTGATACCAGTCCCTCGGTTCAATCGTCGCAATTACTCCCTATTGTGTCGGCTTAAACCGTGCATGAACATTGTGAAATGGATTGATTTGCGACACGGCCTCTTTCAAGCTGACAAAGCAAATAAAAACAGCAGTGAATGAAATAATTTGTAAGTAATCCCCATGTAACAACTATTTCTCAAAGTTTATCCGGAATAAGCCCTTTTGTCCGCCCCCTCAATCCATCGCATATGAGAGAACTTGAAAATAAAAAATATGTTGCATTATTCAGATGATTGTGAATGGAAATTCAATGTAGAGTTTGACAGTGATTTATAAGTCCTCCATTGAATTGCAAATCGTTTCTGAATGACGTAATTCTTTACTAACGATAACTGACAGATATTGCATGTGATACTTTGAATTTCTTTTTAAAAAAAATCTAGAATGAGATACCAATTGGGTTAGAATAGAATTTTAGATGCTGCATGTGGTGAAAAACACATTCATTGATTGGAGTTCAAATTGGGCTAATTTCTACCCTCGGAGGAGTCAAAAGTTGGGGCGTTATTGATAATCTTTCATGAGAATCAGGGGGTGTCTAACTAGTCCAGAAGTCATGGATAGTTCAGATGGAAGAGTCACTGGCACCCACAACGTGCTACGTAACTATTTTGAAGCACTTACCCAGTCGGGCAAGCAAATTTAGAAATGGCTGAAAATTCTTGCCCAGAAATTAATTTCATTTGCCCAAAAAGAGAATGTAGGTTAAGATACTTTAGAAATTTATTTTAGAGACAGTAATAATTAGCTTAAATTGCATCACCGGATCGAATTGACCTGGTTTTTAATGTATTTTTTCCCAACAAAGTTTGGTTCTTTTCTTTTGGGGGAGGGGGGGGGGGCTTGCCCAAGTCAGGGAATCAGCTTGTGGTGTCGGTAGAAAATACTTGCTCCGCTATGACTTTCATTTGCCCTGGGCAATGGGGCAAGTACTTATGTAGCACCTTACACCTAAATCATTAGTCAGAATTGTACAAAGATAAGATAATATGAAAAAATATGATGTGCCCATTTCCATATTTTCTATTAGCGGTCAGAGAAGTCATGCTTCCAATTATCTTCTATGTTACACCTGTATGCTCATTCAAGGATTCTCTCCCTTTTACTCTACATGCGTGGTCGTACACAATTTTCTAAGTATAGCAGTTCGAGCAAATATCTGTATTTGGCTAATTCTGAGTTATCCCTTTCGGGATATTTCCAAGCTTCGCTGAACGTAAATCGCCGTTGCGGTCGTTGGATATATTTTAAGCTCAAGTCGCTTCGATTTATTTATTCAACATAAAAGTTAATTAAAGCTGGATATTATTTGAAACAAAATTCACTCGGAGATTTGTCATGAGCACTGGGAAGAAACAAAAACGAACATACGCGTACGTATGCGCGCAAGTTCGACGTTGCATTTTGTTAGAATAGGCTGAAAATTCAGAGCGAATTGAAAAAATCTATCTTGTTAAGGCACTTGCAAACATAGTTGATTGAAGGAATTAGCACACGGTGGATCGATCTGCAAAAAAGGCCTGTGAGATGAAAACTATTCATCTTTTCGTACGCCAAAAATAAAATCGTTCCACCGTGTGCTTCCCTTTCATCTATTATCAAGTTGTTTCAACCCCCATAGACTTGTGTGTAAACTGGAAAGAAGCCCAAGCCAGCGATAGTTATTCTGGGCTAATATTATAATAATAATAATGATGAAACACTTTTATATAGCGCATAACACAATCATGCGAAAGTCCCTAAGCGCTTGAAACATGGAAACATGGAAAGAGAGAAAGAAGTAAGAAGAACTAGGATTATCAGTAGATTAGTTGTTTTTGAAGAGATAAGTTTTCAAGTTTCTTCTGAATTTCATTATGATAGCTAAATAAAGCTATTTGCTCGGACTGTATAGTTACATAGAAAGGACACAGAAATTTGAAGATATTTTAAGGAGATATTAAAGTTTTGCATTCATCGCCACAAGAGGGCGCGTGTGGATTTGTTTTCCACGTTTACCAGTGAAGTATACATTCTTGGAAGCTCCCTCTCATGGCCAGACCATTCAACGGAATTGTATTGAAATGTGTGATTCTTTCAGGAGTATTTAAAAAGCTTTGACATGGAGAGAGAGAATTTGTAAAGGAAGGGAGAAGATGGAGGAGGATGAGGTAGGGGCATAATGATGGAGGGAGGAGATTGAGGGAGGGGACAGGGATAGGAAGGAGGATAGAGGGAGGAAGAAAGGAAAGAGGGAGGAATGTTAGGAGGGTGGGAGAGGAGGGAGGGGATAGGGAGGGAGAGGAGGGAGGGGATAGGGAGGGGAGGGAAGTCCAGAGGAATGGATGGAGGGTGGGTATGTGGGGAAAGTGAAAGAGGGGAAGACCAGATGATGAAGGGGGAAACAATAGGAGAAAAGGAAGGAGGGAGGGAGGGTGACATAAGGAGAGAGTGGGGAGAAATTGATACAAAAACACAACATATATTGTAAAATAATTGATGAAAAGGAAACATTTGAATCCTCTTATTCCTCAATCCGCATCATCAACAACTTAGATCTAGCAGGTGGCTAATTCTACTCATCTATTTGTCAATGTTTAAAGAAGTTTCATTATTATTGAGAAGCAGTAGGTTTTCTTGATCTTCTCTACAAACAGAGTTTAACACTTCATTGTCATTATAGAGCCCTTCTGCTTCTTACCTGAGTTTATTCATGGATTTAATGCCAGCCTCTATTGCTTTGGCTAGGATAATCTGTATTTTCTGTGTTCTGTTTGATTTTGTCAGTTCGAGAGTATCAGTAGTTTCTTTAAATTGACCGTTGTATTTTGAATGCATTTTGTTGAGTTTATAGTTGATGATAGGAAGAGCAGGAATATGTGCCCCTTTCCTTCATATTTAACTATCTAAACGTTTATCTCAGTAGTTTCAGGTTATGTTAGGGCACAGGTTTGTAGCTCCCTCTTTTAACATTTCAAGTTTTATGTGGGCCATGGAAAATTTTCTTGCAATATTTCATGAATCTTGGACATCTCATCTTTTTCCTACACTGAGACTCAATCTCCACTTTCTGTGCATGTTTATAGCTTCCCCCTTTCGACATCTCAAGTTTTACGTTGCCCAGGAAGATTTTCATGCAATGCTTCATGAATTTTGATCTTGTCTTGTCTTTCTCCTTTTTCCAGAGAATCAATATGCACCTCCGTGCATTCAAATTAGACAAGATAGTTTGTGAAAAGGAACAAAAATGCTCTTGCAATTGTTGAAAATTGGTGGATTAGACAACAAAATTGTTTGAATGACCTCCAATGCCATTGTTAAATAAAAAAGCATCCGTTGGCTGGAAAAAGTTTTTTTCTTTAATACTTTTAATTTTTTTCGAGCACAATTCACACAATTTATGAGGAAAATAAGACTTAGAAAATAAGACTTAGAAAAGAGTGGACAGCCAAAGAAAATCTGAAAATGACTTTTCAGGTTTAATTTTCATGTTTCCCCATAATTTTTCAATGATTTTTAAATCTTATTGAAAGAAAAGGAAAAAAAGAAGTGTAGTGGCCCACTTTCAGAGAGTCGGTCGATGGAGGGCATCCAAACAAATATTTTCTTTTAGCCTTAGACAAGGTGGATTGTGTTGAAGAAGGTGTCAAGTCTTTTCTTAGCTGTCAGTCCAAAACATGCAACTCATTAAGACGCAGGGTATCCTGAACAATCCGGATAAAAGCATATTGAATATTGTTACTTTTTATTCCCATTGAACGGACAAAGTACATTTACTGAGATGAATTCAGTGAATTCAAGCTAAATCAACCGATTTCGACCGTTTAATGCATCTCTGTGGTGGATAATTGCTTTTTTATTGATCTGGACATCATCTATCTTATTCAGATTATCATGCTTTATTGATTAACACACTGGCATTGTGTCACTTGTATTTCCAATTTTGAGATTATAAAATGCACCTATGGGGTTCATAAACTCTGTTTATTGTGCAAGAAAGAGGGAGAAAGATAAATAGATAGCGATTGAGAGAGAAGGGATGAAAGAGAGAGGGGAAGAAAGAGAGATGAATGAAGGGATGGAGAAAAAAGAACGAAGGAAGAAAGGAAAGCAAGAAGGAATGAAGGCAGAGAAAAAGAAATAAAGGCAGAAAGAAAGGAAAAAAAGAAAAAAAGAAAGGAAGGGATGAATAAAGGAAGAAATATGTAATGACGGAAGCGTTTCAGCGAGTGGGGAGTGGGCAGGAAGAGAATATGCGAATGATTGGGGAGGGGGAGAAGTACGGAAGGCGTTCTTGCCAAGCAGTTGAGACCAAGGAATTATTAAAGTAGAACCATGGATAATATAAGAGATCCATGGTAGAACACTAATACCTCCTTCCTTGCTGATACTTCCATCAACTAGACTGTCATGGGTTCAAATACAACCTCGGATGTTTATTTCCCTCCGCAAGAAATTCACCCACTATTTGCTGCACTCTACCTAGGTGTCATGAATAGGTTCCAGGCATTAATATTCCTTGAAATGCTGGCTCTTTGGTTGGGATGGGCTTAAGCTGGGGTAATAATACAGAAGCACATGAGCATGAGGCCGAGTGGATACATTGGCTACATAAATTACATATGAAATGATTGGAGGGTGGGGGTGAAGATGGGAGGAATGGGATAGAGGTAGCGAGGGTAAGGGGGGAGGGATTGGAGCAGTATAAAGGGTGAAAATAAATAAGGTGAAGCAGAAAGAGCAAGAAACGAATGTAGGAATATAGAAAAGGGTGGTTGAGGTGAAATACTTAAGATGATGATGGACAGATAGAGAGGGAGAGGAGGATGTTTTGTGGAGGATGCAAAAATAAAGAGATATTCATAACAGAAGTGTTTACTACATCAAAGAATGGCAACAATAGCACACAGTCCATTGGGCACCCCTCTCTATATAATCCATAGCACCCACTTAAGTGACAGGGGGTCGTTACCACCCCCAATACAATCCCATTGCGGAGGAATCATACCCCATTCAACCCTCCCCACTTGTCTAGTGGATCCTTTTCAAAGGCGATCTGGGCAATTGGGTGCCCCGCAAATTCCTGACACGTCCAAACAATACCCGATTGTGTCCAACCTAACCTAACCCCCTCCCTCCGCATCGCTCGATCGACTGCCCAACAGTTGAGGGCACTCGGAAGCTCGAGTCCCTTAGTGCACCCAGGCGATTAACAGAGGTGCTACCTCTTTTCTTTATTGTTTTCTTTCGTTCGTAGAGCGAGGAGACAGTTATATGAGTTCTGCTTTAGCCACGGGGAACGTACCGAAAGGATACTACCATCGACTGCGTCCAGGGAAAATCTTCTTTCGTCACCATGCCATTCCTCTGTTTTCTTTACCGACTCTGATATTGCGTCAACGACAGGTAAATATTAGTGTTCATCGCTTTCTCCCATACCCCCTTCCCCTTCTTTCTTTCTCATAGAGTTTTTGTCCTGTTTGTGGTGATTTTTGAGTGATTTGAAAAGCTGCTCTTTCAACCCTGTCCAACATTTTTAGGAACTAGGTGTGAAATTTAGAAGTTTGTCCTCATCTACCTCGTGAGCTGGTACAAGTGCTGTTAATTACAGAAAGCTCACTGGATGTTCTGTCTATGGAAAATGTGCAATCAAGGAGTTTTGTTTGTGTAAGATAAAATGTCTTACAATATTAATACAATATGGACTAGCCTTGAGGGAGACACAACATTTATGGCCCTGAGTAGAATTGTATTGCCTGAGTCGAAGACGAGGGCAATACGACTCTACTCAGGGCCATAAATGTTGTGTCTCACGAAAGAGATAGTCCATATTGTTATTATTAACCAAATCAGACATCTAGAGCGAACAAAAAATCCATGAAATAAAGGGTACTTTACCGGCATTTCTTGCTTGATGAAATTACTTTGAAGTTTCCAGATTAAGCCGAAGATTTTTCTACGCAATATATTCCTTTAGAATATTGGCTGCTTGTTTCGTTGCCTTCTTAATATTTTTAGCATTCATATCTTGCAAAATTCCATCGAATTCGTGGTCATCGAACGAAGCAAACTTAATTCTTCGAACTGGGCGCTTCCATGTTTGTTTACAATCTGATGTCCACAAAGCACGTCGCGAGCTCAATGCACAAATACTGCGCTGAATTTATGCACGTAAACCAATGGCAAAATTAAAAGTGGTTGCTCACGAGATCGCGGTCCGCGTATTGCGCGTGTGAATTTATTGCCCGCTGTTTTTACACGCAAAATCCCATAGACATTTGACAGCGGGCAATAAAGTAATTTATTGACCGCTCTGTCTGTTACGGGGCAATAAAGTGTAAAAATCACATGGCTCAGATGTCTGATACGGTTAATAATCATATTTACAAACTGTTCGATAATTGGTTCAATGAATCCGCATACAAGGATGAGATTTTTGCCTTACATAGCAACAATCACTTTGGAGCAAGTTCAAGAGAATAAATTGGTATTTTATTGTTTTGTCAATGCGCACTTGTTGCTATGTTTCAGTGCAGTCCACTTTGTGCCAGGTTATAAAAGAAATTGATGATTTGCAGATGGTGTATATTTTGCATACACAGCACCAATATGAAAAAAATAACTATGCATTTGCGGCTTCATGCTTAGAGGGTCCACATTATGAATAAAATGGTGTTGGTTCAAATCCTTACAAAACTCCAAAATGTAAAAAAAAAGTATTGTGCATATGCGGCTTATGTTTATGTTTTAGTGTACACATCTATTGTTTTTGATATCCCAACTAGTACCAGGATGAAAAAATTATTGTGAATGTGGTTTCATAGTTTGAGTGTCTGTATCATGAAAGAAAAGATGTTGGTTCAAACCCCAACATAGCAACAACATGAAAAAGTGATATTGCATATGGGGCTTCATGGTTTGAGTGTCCATATCATGAAAGAAAAAGATGTTGGCTCAAACCCAACATAGCATCAACATGAAAAAAATGACTGTGCATATGTGGATGCATTGTTTGAGTGTCAATATGAACAATAATGTGTTGGTTCAAACCCTGACGAGTCTTAATAAGAGCTTCTTGAAAACAGAATTCTCAGATTTCTTGCTATTTGCAGAGAGTTAATAAGGCAAGGAGTATTGACAACATGTAATTAACAATCTGAAGAGTTATTTATTGACATTATCAAAACATAAATTATCAATACTGTTAAGTCAGTGAGAATTTTAAAGACAGAATTGTAAGAGGGAAGACATGGATGTTTCTTTTTCATTATCATAAATCCCCAGTTCATAATATTCAGACTGAGTTCCATATTAAGTTTTGGTTTTATGTATATTTGCAATCCTGCTTTTATGGACGAGTAAATTCAGCAGTAAAATGAAGCTGAGTTAATCTGTAACTAGCTCGTATCTCATTGATGACCAGACGTACATCTACCCTGGTGTACTTTTCTTGACACTGTAAAACGATACATGTTGATCCCGTTTTAAAGGTTTAAAATGTCTATTGTTGTCTCGAAATGTAGCCCGTTCAGAATTCAGTCTGCTACTGTATGTATTTGTTGTGTGCATAATTTCTGAGGACAATTTACGGTCCAGAGTAGTTGTTTTCAGTCATTTTTTGAGATGTTAGAAAAGTCATACTTTTAGAATATTTGGGAGAGTTTGATGGATGACGAGTTGAAGTCTGAATAGTTCAAATTAGGGAAGATAAATATAATTTCCTTGAATAAATATAGGTGAATGTAAAGCTTGCTGAATTAAGTGAGGATTTTAGACAAATTCTTGAAGGGTCCGTGACCTTATAGCTGAGAATTAGTTGAAACCACAACAGAAATATTGGGTAAATTTACCAAGTTTGTAGACCAGAACCTATTACGTGAACTATTGAATAAGAGGGCATTAACTCCACTTTGGGCCAAAGTATGGTTCTCTTCAGTATATCTCTATTATCAGACCTTTTTCTGATCATAGGCTTTTTACATGAAATGTTTTTTCCATATAATGTTTGAAATATTAGTGCATTATTTTGTGTGTGATGTAGGAAAATTGTTAAAACTATTGCAACTTGGGTTTATTCATGGAGGAATTCCCACTCATGGTACATATGTATATTCATGAAAATAATTGATTCGCTAAAGGCAGTGGGATTTCTCATTCTTAGTGATTGAGAAATAAATGCTTAATTGAAATGTAATTTATAAAAAAAAATGGAAATAGAAGTCAATATGTTCAGGTATGTTCATACCTGAGGAGCATTAGTTTCTACCAATGTGGAGTTTGCACATGATTGATGTGTAGTCTCCATCTCAGACCTGCCTGATGGTCATTTCAAAAGGTTGATCTGCTTTTATTTGCAAACTATCATTTTCCATGGGAAATCTGTATAAATCAATAAATGAATATAAACAATTTCCAACTGTCTGACTCTGTTCAAAGACTTTTCCCCAGTCGTGCATTCACAGAAAATTGTTACTGTATGGGGGTGTTGCTCAAAAGTTGCAATTGATCGCAAGTTGCAGTTGATCGGAACGCGCCAATCTAAATCATTGTTTCATGCGCGTTTTGTTAAATGCGCATGAATGAAAATGCGCGTTACAATTGGCAAAGTTGCACTTGATTTGCAGTTGATTTTGAGCAACACCCCAATTATATTGGAACTTTCAGGGTGGTTTTATTTTTGCGAAAATTTCCACTCAGTATGATGCACATGGATTCAAACACTGTCACAAAACGCAAAAATAATGACACGGTCATATGTCAAATTGGTCCCATAATTCGAGAATATTACCTTATACAGTATTGAGCAGTCATTGATATTACTACAATTCTTTGATTAAAATTGAAAACTTATTAAAAAAGATTAATTTGAATTTGATAGCAAGCCCTTCAAACTAGACTGTCAAATGCACTTGACAATTATTATCTTGTTAGCGAAAGTGAAGTGAGTTGAGACTAGCTTTAGTTTTGAAAACTTGTGCAAAAATATTCATTTATAATAAAAAGAAATCCCTTCAAACTGCACCGCTAAGAGCACTTGCCAATTATTATCTTGTTAGCGAAAGTGAAGTTAGGCAAGACTAGCTTCTGGTTTGAAAACTTCTGTTAAAAAAATCATTAGAAATTAAATGCAAGCCCTTCGAATCACACCGCTATTGACAATTATTTTCTTGTTAGCAAAAGTGAAGTGCAGCAAGACTAGCTTGAGGTATGTATGTAATCATCATGTTCATGGGCACAGTCCGTTAACTGAAGGGTTGATGACAGATTATATCATCACGAAGAAATCTATCCAACCCACTGGAGTTTGAACTTGTTCCTGTCCTTTGATGTGTGTAGGTGTTGCATGGTGTAGTGGTTAGGACTCTCCCCCAGAGGATCACAGGTTCAAATTCCTCCCATGGTTTCAGCTACCTTTTAGCAAGATATTGATCCACATTATCCCACACTCTACCCAGGTGAGGTAAATGGGTACCTGGTAGGATTTTCATATTTTATTTTTAATGAGGCATCATATTGGTGGCTCCCAAGTAATTCCTACACCGGAATGATAATTTCCAAAGTATTTTAGCATCTTGAGAAAGATGCAAGAACTATATTACACTCTAAAAACTCAAATGTTGAATCAACATTTAAAAGGTTGGAGGAGTGACAACCTTTTCAGAATGGTAAAATAACATTTAGAAAATGTTGGATCCAACTGTTCAGGTGTTGGATCCTACATTTCTAAAGCCTAGATTTAACATTTGTAAATGCTGTCACTTCTCCAACCTTTTGAAATGTTAATTTAACATTTGAGTTTTTAGCGTGTACAATCTTGTTTTAGCGAAGTGAAATGAAGTGAGACTAGTTTCAGGTTTGTATGTTCATGGGCACCGTCCGTTGACTGAAGGGTTGATGACAGATTATATCATCAATGAGAAATCTATCCAACCCACTTGAGTTTGGACTTGGTCCTTTCCTAAATGTGTGGAGGCATTGCATGGTGCAGTGGTTAGGACTCTCTACCAGAGGGTCACAGGTTCAAATTCCTCCCATGGTTTCAGCTACCTTTTAGCAAGATATTGATCCACATTATCCCACACTCTACCCAGGTGAGGTAAATGGGTACCTGGTAGGATTTTCATATTTTATTTTTAATGAGGCATCATATTGGTGGCTCCCAAGTAATTCCTACACCGGAATGATAATTTCCAAAGTATTTTAGCATCTTGAGAAAGATGCAAGAACTACATTACAATCTTGTTTTAATTAGCGAAGTGAAATGAAGTGAGACTAGTTTCAGGTTTGTATGTTCATGGGCACCGTCCGTCCGTTAACTGAAGGGTTGATGACAGATCATATCATCAAAGAGAAATCTATCCAACCCACTGGAGTTTGGACTTGTTCCTATGCATAGATGTGTTGAGGTGTTGCATGGTGCAGTGGTTAGGACTCTCTACCAGAAGGTCACAGGTTCAAATTCCTCCCATATCATTGATTTACCTGTAGCTAGATATTGGTCCACACTATGCTGCACTCTATCCTGGTGAAGTGAATGGTGCCAGATTATGAAGTGGAAATCTATATTACAAAATGTTTTTGTTTGAACTTGTTCCTATCCATAATCACTGTGTCCATTTTTTAAGGGGGGGGGGGGGTAGGGAAATAGAAATGATTGGAAAAAGGTGATATGTCAATAAGTTCACGTAGTGAGTTTAGATTTAGACACAATACAGTCGAAACAAATGGATTTCCATAACTTACAAGCCTGCCTGTCGCTGCAAAGTAGCTGAAAGCTAAGAGATAAATGTTTGATTGTTCCCTTTAGAAAAATGTTGCTTTGCTGCCCCCTGTAAAATTGTTTTATTGCCCCCGAGCGGGCTGCTAAAGAATAAAATTCATCATCATTTCCCTTATGAAAATGTCTGACCTGAATTTAAAGTTGTTTGATCATCTCTCCTGGCAATTTGATGAGTTTTGGGAAGTTCATAAAATGAATGATTTCCTCCAATAAAGTAGAAATCATGGCCTTGGAATAGCAGGAGTATGGGGTGGCTTTGACTTTTGACTTCCTTTTGTCTGGCTTTAGGGGCTTTCGTACCACGGTAAATTACCGAGATCCTGACATCGATGTCCAGATGTAGATCCAAATCATTTTGAATTTGTAGTGCGAACACCCCGATTGACTCTGTCTGATACTTCACCTTGATATTATGGTTTACCTATAACAGCAAAAGTTTCTCAGGTTTGCCTTGGTTCATCCGACTTCCGAAGCTAAACTGGACATCCTTGCCCCCTCCTATCTAAAGGAAATTCAAAGTCTACCAAAAGCAAAAATAGACTTTAATTTTCACAGTCATAGACCAGACTCCAATATAGCCCCATCATTTCCTCCATAATTTTCTTTAAAATCATCAAAAATTTTCCATATTTTTCTATTTACACCTTAGAATATCCAATACCTGCAAGGGGTCAAATTTGAAATGCGATCATGATTAATGACGTGTTTTGGTTGAATGGCTAGCGGCTCTCTTGTCACAATTTTTTTAATCACACTTGGATCTGAGAAGTATTTGATGGTGTTGAGAGATTGATAAGGCCCTGGTACTACTATAGCGAATTTTTTTATGGGACATTGGAAATGCAATCGAGAGGTGCTATGTGATTCGTGGAGCCCGCTAACTTTGATGATTTTCTTTTAATTCTAAAAAAAAAATATCGAAGCATTTGACCCTGCATCATAATTCAAGGGGAAATTAATTGCTGCAATAAAAGTACTAGGTAATACAAGCAATCATGCATGTCTAGATACATCCGACGTAGAAATAACATACTAATTCAATGTATTGAATGTCGATTTACATTTGTGATTACTCAAAATGGATGTTTCTGCTGAAGGTCTAAAATGCTGAGAACATTCATTTGTCATGTACATGTAGTGTGCAATTATTTAATGAATGAGGTAAATTATACCGAGTTCTGATTAACTTTTAACCAAAGAGAAAGTTAAGCTTATTCAGCAATACAACAAAATAAAATAAGGATTTAAAGACAATTACTCCATTGCCAAGGATTTGAATAAAATTTATTTGATTCAGTCTATGCTAAACCTATGGTGAAATCAGGAATCACCTGAAATTGTACTGTTCACGATGCTTCTGATATAAAAATGCAATCTTTAAGTGTGAGGCCGCACAATTACCTCTCCATGATAATGCACTATGTACGGATACATCCTCAAACTTTTTAGACCAGAAATCCATGTTTAGTTTTGCTGCCCGGCAGGATCACAAACATTTAAACCTGATAGGAGATCATTGATAATTGCTAATAAATGCCTTTGAAAGTTATCATATCACATCTAAAATTAGAACAAAATTTTCAACCAATATAGAATATACAAGTACAATTCATTAGTCCCATTTTGAATGCACACGTAAATTGTGTGCTACGATTTGGATACAACTACATTGATGTAGCATATTTTCAGAGATGGGGGGAATGTGGGCCTAGACTACGGGCACTTATGTCTCATTATAGGTCCACCAGTTACAAAGGCATCCCGCGGATAAGCTATAAAAGCAAAGCAGACATCTTCAGTCCATCATCATAATAGTGCCCAATTAAGGAGAAATTGAGGAGAAATTGATTTTAAAGTTTCATGATTCAATTAATTAAACCTTTGCAATCTATAACTGAGTGTGAAGCCACGCAGTTACCCCTCAATCGTGATGCACTATACACAAATTAACTAATGGACATTTTTTTACTAGAAATCCATGTTATTTTTTGCTGGCCCACAGTCATTTTTTTGTGAGCGGTCTATTTTCAAAAAGCAAAGGCTTAGATTTGGAAATCTATCTATCAATCTGTTGGAAATCATGTACTAAATGTGTGCAATTGATTGCGATTGTTTTATATTACAGGCCTCAGATATTTTTAGTTCCAAAGATAGCAAGAGTATTACATGTGTTTAAAGCTGATTTGTCACTGCTTAGTTATCAAATCAGGTCTAAAATGATCAGAACATTTTTCACCAATATCCAATGTAAGTGTAATTCATTCTTCACATTATGTTTATGTACATGTATGTACGCTGCAATTTGGGTACAACTACAGTTACCTAGCATTTCTAGAGAGATGGGGGAATGTTGGCCCAGACTACGGCCACTTATGTCTCATTATAGGTCCACCAGTTACAAAGGCATTCCGGGGATAAGCTATAAAAGCAAAGCAGACATCTTCAGTCCGTCATCATAATAGTCCCCAATTAAGGAGAAATTGAGGAGAAATTGACTCTAAAGTGCTCAGCCCAATACCCTTTGTGTGATCTCGGATAGGAGTCTGATTAAGGAGCCAATAAATCTATACAAATTTGTTATTGTTGGGGTTTAATATACCTCATTATCATTAGATATCTTTGTGTATGGGTATTTGTGGGAGGGTTTGCATTGGAATGGAGATTGATTTTGGGATTGTACTGATTGGTGAAAGGGTGGAGAGTGATGGGAATGGCTTTAAAGTAAATGGTTATTGTCGAGAATCAAAATAAAATTTAGCTGATTCAGCTGTTGCAATGTTCATCATTCTGAACCTTTGGCTGGAGTAGAAATCAATTGCATTTTGTAAGTCTGATAGGTTTTTTTTTCAAGATACAAGCAATTTAATGCTAATAATTAATTTATCAGCGACAAGCCAGTCCCTTATATCCCTATTCCAGCATGCGATTTGGACGAAACTCTAAAGGGAGCCTCGGCAAGTAGAGTGTGATGATTCCACAGGCCAAATCCACATGGGTTTGTGAGCACTGATCTATTTAAATTACTCTTTTTAGATAGAAAATATTTATTTTATTCTGTCATACTTTCAGACATTCATAGTTTCAAAAGTATCAAAAGGTTTGCATACATTTAATCCAGTTTTGTGACGGTTTGGCATTGTTCAAGAATGCCCTTTATATTTGGAGACTCAAGCTTTTAGACTGGATCAAGTCTATGTTGTATTTTAGGATTCTACATGTACCTTAGGACAAAAGAGAGTTGAGAACTATTAAAGGAAGAGGACCACAGACTTTTTTGGGAATACAAACTAACTAAAGTCTGCAAGCACATACCCTAGACTGTTGGTGTGTGCATGTGCAGAGCGTGATACAGGGTATGCATATTGTGTGACTACATCACACACATACAGCATTGCTCTACCCTCAGTCTAGATTCCTTTAATAGTTCTCAACTCTCTCTTGTCCGAAAATAAAATAGAATCCGAAAATATTAGCTATAGATATCAGATTTAATAATAAATAAAGAGGTATGATTTGTTCTATTTTTATCAGTTTGCCTACATAAACGAGGGACGGTTACATACATATATATGCAAAGAAACTCTTATTGAACAGCACATTGTACACTGTGTTTGACTGTCTGTTCAAAAAGTGATTTCGTATGTGCTTGTAATATAAGATGATGATATGAGCCTGCATGTATTTACAAAACAGTTAGAAGAATGAATGTTTTCATGAATATTTCCTCCCTGTATTGCGCATTACCACCTAATGTTCTTCCTCATTCAAATTCCAGTAGTCCCTAATCTTCTCCTTGTCGGCCACTTGAAAGGTTCTCCCGTCTTCCAGACAAATCCGTCTAAAAGCTTTTGGGCTAAAAATCTATACAAAACAAGCGAGGTAAATGAATAAAGATAAACGTCTAATCCTCGTTGCAGATTCTGAATTGT
>BQKZ01011697.1:10226-22339 GCA_036244855.1 Temnopleurus reevesii | reverse complement strand
ATATAATGTTGTTATCTTTTCTTCGTAAACAATATTTCAGAAGGTATAATCAAGAATATATATTCAACGAGATGAATTCGTCGAGAAAAGGAACTATTTTTGCGCCCAATGGCTTTTAAACAGAACATTAAAAAACAAAGAGATAATACACTCACTCTAGAGAAGTGACGACCCTACGTCATCAACACGTCGTGTCACGTGACCTATAGTTACAAATTGGCCAAAAATATAACTATTTTGAAAATCTTAAGATATTTTTCAAATACTCATAACTTTCTTATTTGTTGTCCGTTTGTGTTCAAACTTTTTTTGACCTGTTTGTCTGATTTTTGCGCTTTGAATCAAAGCAAGAAATTCTTGGTCCGGAGTCCTTCTTTAAAGTCTTTCTTATGGTGGAACATCGCCCCAAGGACAGTGTTTTTTTTTTACAAAGTTACCTGGTAACGAACGGCTTAAAGAAGATCGGGTATCACTTCTGACTGTCTGATGTCATGATGTGATTGAGAATCTTAAAAACGCAACGCTCAAAAACGTTATCCAAATATAGAATTTTTTAAAAGCAGCTTTCGCTACGGCGGTGGGAAGGTTTGGAACAGACTTTCCCCTGCCCTACACAATTCCAAATCCATTCATTCGTTTAAAAAAACAATACAAAAAACCCACTTCGTCAATTAATTTTCACTACAGTAACTGTAACCACTCTGGCGCTTGACCATTAATACATTTTGCTTTTTAATCCACATGTGTATTAGTGATGTGAATTTAGTATTATTTATTCCTAATTATCATTTACTATTTGCATTTGTTTTGTTCCAGGACCAAGATAAAAACCAGTTCGTACCTTGTATATAATTGATCTTGTTATCCTGATTAAATATGTTTTAATAAATAAACAAATAAATGAATAAATAGATAAATATTCATTTTGTAACTTATGGTCAATTTACCAAAGTGTATATCAATCTTTGTTTGCAATTTTCATGGTAACTTGATGTCGTCATGTTCACTGATATCTGTAAATGGTAAGATAATAATCAGAGTGATGTTTGTCGCAATCACTACTAAAAATTGTATGATTATCATTAATCAACACGTTTTGTTTCCATTCCTTAGCACTGTGTCATCAGGTGTAAACTCTTTAGCAGCTGTTTTCGGTGAGGATATCGTGAAATCTATCTGCCCTGATATGAAGGAACGAACCTATACATGGGTCACAAAGGGTCTCGGTAAATATGATACAAACACGATATAATCTATTTCCATGAAGTTAAGTCAAACGCCAATTTAATGCTCTTTTGTAATGATATTCAAATTGACACCGGCTTGTTATTGCTGTGTCTGCACAGTTCAATACATTGCGTATGGATCTATTGTTTCATTACCTGATAACCAACTTTATATTTTACGCAAATTCTTTATATCGTGTTTACTGTTATTGAAAAAAAAATTGGAAATATATTGAATGTGGTGATGTGTATTTTAACTATTACCATGTTTCGTGCATGAGGTCCAAAAGGTGTTTCATGGTATCTTCCGTGTTTTCGTGAATTGACGGCAAAAAAAAAGATAGTGTTGCATGACGGTAAGCACAAAAAAAACCAACAGAGCATCAATTCAAAGTAAATACTATCGAAATACGAGTTGAGGCCGTTACACATTTGTGTTTTTAGCCAGCGTCAACCCAGCGTTTTTGAAGATTAAACACGCTCCTGGACGGTGTTTCATCTAGATAAGAGAGACTTTCAGAACGACTTTAGGCACGACTGGTACTAGTTCTAGTGCTGAATGATCGATAGTCTTACACTCGTTAACGTACTCCAGTCTTTCTTAAAATCATGCGAAACTTTTAAAACGACGTTGTGAAAAATGCCGTCTGGGCGGTGTTTCACCAAATCATTCTTAAAGTTAAAGACTGGAGTACGTTAACGAGTAACATATGCGAAAGATTTTCGAACATTCAGCACAAGAACTGACACCAGTCGTGCATTAGGTCGTTCTTAATTAAAGTCTTTCGTAACTTGGTGAAACATCGCCCAGGACGCACAAAGACGCAAGTCATACCGTAGACTGCCATTCGGCGTATGCTCCTTATGCGTAGTGCATAGATGAGAGTGAAAATAATATGTTCACGACCTTTGCAACTTGAACAATAAGTTACTTTGTATCAAAAATTAATTTGTTAATGGTGAATTCTTTTCTCTAACAGCTCTGTTCTTTGGTCTTTTGAGCATCGTAATGGCATTTGTTTCTTCTCGACTTGGGGGCGTGTTAAAGGTAGGTCTATGTTTCAAAATGTTAAATTTAATTTTGAAAAGCCAAAAAAAAAACTAGCATAGAAAATATATTGGGCTTAGAAGTTCACTGTTCAAATTTGTCCAGGACCAAATGTTAACGCTCAGGTTGGGGGTTTTCGACTTTAGAAAAACAAGGGCGCATGTGCGCAATGAAAGATGCGCACATCATTTGCGCACTGGTAATTTAAAGCTCAGATCAGGTGCGCACTCGTCTTCTATCATCCACACGTCTCCGTCCACCGATTTCGAAAGCCCACTAATGTCTTATATAGGTCGGCTATGAGAAAATCTTTTGTCAGACATGCACATATATTTCCTTCTAATATGCAATTATTACAACGTTGGTTTTTAGTACATGTGATACATAATAATGTACGGATGTCCATACAATGTTTTTGGTTATCTAATTTATATAATTTTGCTCTCATTTTCATTCAGGCAGCTTTTAGTGTTTTTGGCATGATCGGGGGACCAACTCTTGGTCTTTACAGTGCCGGGATGTTCTTTCCTTGGATAAATTCCTTGGTGAGTTATTTTTCTCCCTGTGTGAAAATAACACCCATCTTAAATGAATTTTGATGGACTGCAATGTCGATTTGATTTTTGGATTATCACTGCAATGTCATCAGCTGTTTGATATTTTTCCCTATATAATATTCAAGACGAGTGAATCTTCACAACATAAAGATTTCAGATTTCTGAAAGCAAATCTTGGAAGAAATTGTAAACATGGAGAATAGAATCAAGCAAGGGGATTCCAGCACCCAAATACTAATTTTACAACAGGATCAGAAAAAAATGATATGAACCAAAAAAGAATACGAGGAAAATTGGATACCTAAGACAAGTTTTGACATTTTGCATGAAATGGATGCCAATCGACAATTGTCATCAGGTGGAAAAAAAATCACCCTATATTTCATTTACCGTAGTCTGACGGGGCTTCTCCACGTTGGGATCATTTAAGGTACTTCTTAATGTCTACAAAGTCACATTTTTAGTTCACAAATCTAACGTAGAACACGAATTTCGTCCATTTCTCAACTTGGCCACTGAGGGGGCCCCTTTATTTTTTAAGAACATAGTCAACACCGTAACAGTAGTACAAGATGTGACTTTTTGGTGGAAATTTACATTTTGTTCTTGGAGCTTTAAACTGTTGGGTCTGTGATTTGATTGTATGTTTCATTAACATATGTAACTATGTACTTTTCTCTAAAAGGTATTTGTAAAATATGAGCTTAAAGGTGGAATACTTCTTTTTCAGCCTAAAATTTGACTTTCCAAGGATGTTGTGTTATGTTGAAGAGTACTAAATGTTAAAACTTGTCACCAATCAATTAAGCACAAAAATTGGTCATGATAAGTGCATTCATAGTTATTCCAATAATAATGCTTTTATTCGGGCATCGAAATAATGGACCGTGCGTTCAAAATTCAAAACAGCCGTTGCCCCGCGTTGACCAATAGCGCAAGAGTCTCTCTCAGTGCATATTCCGCATGGTGTGGCATTGTATTGAAGTGCACATTGTATGTGCTCTTACAATGTTTTGTTTGTGCGTGTGTGGTAATACGTTAGGAGTATCGCAATACCGTTGGTGTCAAGATGAATTATGATAGAATATAGTTTTATTTGAATTAAATATTCTGGACTACATTCGACCAAAATACTTCATAGAGGTTATTAATTTGGCATATCCGAGGTACACAACAAGTTGTAAGCATAAATAATCATAATGTGTGCATATGTAGTTTTCTACCTTTAGGATTCAATGTTTTATAATAATTGAGTAATTATATATATGAATTACTGTGAATTTCAAATTATTTCATTCGACATATGGCAAGTGTTTAAAAATTTAATCGAAGCATTTTGCATGTATCTAAAGTTGTTTTTCTGTTCGTTAATATTCTTTGTTTGTTGTTGTTATATGTAATCCAAAGGGAGCGTTTGTAGGTACCTTGCTTGGACTGGCGTGGTCCCTTTGGGTAGGCATTGGAGCAACTGTCTATCCACCATCCTTCTACAAACCACCACTCAGCATAGATGGATGTAACGTTACCATGGAAACCATGACAACGATATCCAGCTCTATAATGACAAATGCAACATTGGAGCCTCCGCTCTCAAGGTGGGGTTAACTTCATTACCGTGGAAATGATACCTCTAAGAATGTAGGATCATGATATACTCAGATACATTGATATCTCTGAATCAAGGTTTGGGAGATTTGGTAGTTCATATCCTAAACAAGTTTTTTTTTTTTTTTTCAGAGCACCATGTCCTCCTGATCACTTTACTTTCCGTTGCTGCAAGACCGATAGAGGGCGCCACCCCGAGAATTTAGGGGCGAGGAAAACATCTCGGACACAGCATTCTCGCGTTCTGTAGAGGATATGATCACGCCATATATCGGTCTCGCTCATACGGAGTATATGGGATGGAGAGAAATTATGAAATCGTTCAGAATCTGAACTAGGGATTAGGATGTGATTACACGGTTCGGCTATTAAAAGTTATGTTTATAATGTATAGATCCCTATGTTACACTAAGCAGAAACAGCTACTTTTCTGTCATATCTGTGTTAGCAGGGAGGTGATTTAATCTCGGGTTAAATGTTTTCTTCTTCTTTTCTGTTTCTTCTTTTGAATTTTGGATAAGTAGGAATGTTTACTTCTATTGATGGTTTCCTAAATACTACTTTAAAACAAAATCTCCATCTATCTAATATTTCTACATACTGGGATGTGGTTACCAATGGTAAAATCGTGTTTTTATGACATCTTTCTACAGACCAGCCCTTGCTACTCTCTACAGCTTGTCCTATGTGTGGTACAGTGCCATGGCCATGTTGATGACGGTGTTCTGGGCTTTGGTTATCAGCTTGCTTTCAGGTATGAATCTATTCTACTTAAAGCCCAAAGTTTTGCTAAATATTAACAAATGTTGATTTTACGAGATGTTTATCATGGTATCTCACAGACATTTTGAGACCATAGCATAAATTCTTATGAACTGATTGTTTTACAAAATTTGAATTTGACCGATAGATCGTATTCAGCGCCTATTCTTGGTAATAACCATATTTTTATTAATTTTTATTGTCGGATATTTTCGAGACTTGACGAAAGAATGATATAAAAGAGGTGTACAAAGAATTTANGATAATAATCAGAGTGATGTTTGTCGCAATCACTACTAAAAATTGTATGATTATCATTAATCAACACGGTTTGTTTCCATTCCTTAGCACTGTGTCGTCGGGTGTAAACTCTTTAGCAGCTGTGTTTGGCGAGGATATCGTGAAATCTATCTGCCCTGATATGAAGGAACGAACCTACACGTGGGTCACAAAGGGTCTCGGTAAATATGATACTGTTGATCAATGAATATAAAAAATTACTATTTTGGAAATACAGGTTGGTCCGTGATGATGTAAAATACGCTGATCACCACAATGGTGCGCTAAACTGCTGAAAGGTTTCCCTAACAGTCAGGAGTATTCTCGTTTTATCGAGATATCGTTTTCCCTAGACTATTTGCGGAGAACCAAAAGATGGCGCTATCACGTCTGTGTGAAGTGAAAGCATAGAGGTACAGTAAATATTTAAGTGAATGGCGAAATATGATAAAATGAGAAATATATATTTGCAATATTGGATGAAAATCAATTTGACAACTTGTTTCAAAGTAAGAAAATTCGTAACCCTGTAGCTACTGCAGAATATTTGCTCTCATTTTTTTTATATTTCGCTATTCACTTTAGTCAGGCGATTTGGCAGTCATAAAAGCGCCCTCTCTCAGATCCTCGCAAAGATCGCAGAAAAACAAGATCTCGGTAAAACGCGAATGCTACTTACTGCCAAATATGCTTCATTGTCATCCGTGTTTTTACGAAGTGACGGGAACAGGATAGTTTTGCCTGACGGCAATTCAAAAACATCATATCGTATCGATTTTAAAAATTAAAAACGTTCCCTGGAAGACGTAGGTCATACCAGACATGCCAGAGACTGCAATTCGGCGTATGCTCTTTAGGCGTAATTCATAGATGAGAATGAAAATAATATAATCAAGACCTTTGCAACTTGAACAATGTTACTATGTATCGAAACTTAATTTCTTCATGGTAAATTCTTTTCTCTCAAAGCTCTCTTCTTTGGTCTGTTGAGCATCGTAATGGCATTTGTTTCTTCTCGGCTCGGGGGCGTGTTAAAGGTATGTCTCTGTTTCAAAACTTTAAGTTTCATTTTGAAAAGCAAAAAAAAAGTAGCATCATAGAAAATATTAGGGGCTTAAAATTACACACTGTTCACATTTGTGCAGGAAGTGATTGTTAACGCTCAGATAGGGGGTTTTCGAGTTCAGAAGAACGAGGGCGCATGTGCGCAATGAAAAATGCGCACAACATTTGCGCACTTGTAATTTAAAGCTCAGATCAGATGCGCACTCGTCTTCTATCGTCCACACGTCTCTGTCCATCGATTTCGAAAACCCACTAATTGCTTATATAGGTCGGCCATAAGAAACACTTTGCATGGTCAGCAATAAACATAGATTATATTTTAATACGCAGTTATTATAACGTTGGTTTTTAGTACATACAATGATGTCCATACACTCTAAAAACTCAAACGTTGAATCAACATTTAAAAGGTTTGAGGAGTGACAACCTTTTCAGAATGGTAAAATAACATTTAAAAAATGTTGGATCCAACTGTTCAGGTGTTGGATCCAACATTTCTAAAGCCTAAATTTACCATTTGTAATTGTTGTCACTCCTCCAACCTTTTGAAATGTTAATTTAACATTTAAGTTTTTAGCGTGTACAATGTTTCTGGTTATCTAATTTATATAATTTTCCTCTCATTTTCGTTCAGGCAGCTTTTAGTGTCTTTGGCATGATCGGGGGACCAACTCTTGGTCTTTACAGTGCTGGGATGTTCTTTCCATGGGTAAATTCTTTGGTGAGTTATTCAGTTTTAGACATTTGATTTTATGTAACAAGTGCAGTGTTATAAAATATTTACATATTTTTCATTAAAAGTAGGGAATATTGTGAATTTCAAATTAGTTCATTCGACATATGGCAAATGTTTAAAAAATCTAATCGAAGCACTTTGCATTTACATGTATACATGTATCTAAAGTTTCCTTGTATTCGTTATTCTTTCTTTGTTCTTATTTTTTATGCAAAGGGTGCATTTGTAGGGACCTTACTTGGTCTGGCCTGGTCCCTCTGGGTAGGCATTGGAGCAACTATCTACCCTCCACCCTTCTACCAACCACCACTCAGCATAGATGGATGTAATGTTACCATGGAAACCATGACAACGATATCCATTTCTGTTATGACAAATGCAACATTGAACCCTCCGGTTTCAAGGTAGGGTTAACATGAAAGTGATATCTCTGAGAAAGTTGGTCCATTATTATCCTGATTATATTCAGGTGTACTGATTCTTTTTCGGGGGATTTGAATGTGATTACAATCATACGGTTGTGTCTAGCTATCGGGATGTTACATCAGGCAGAAAATTTAATTTGTTGTGTTAGCAGAGGGTGGTTATTTAATCTTGGATTGAAGAATTGCTTCTTTTTACATTATTCATTTGTATTTTGATTAGTCAGAATGTTTACTTTTGTTGATCGTTTGGGAAAAAGCTACCTCTTATGAAAATCACTATACCTACCCATTCTACATATCTGAGATGCGTTCATCCAAATTCATATTTTTATGACGTCTATCTACAGACCAGCCCTTGCTACTCTTTACAGCCTGTCCTATGTATGGTACAGTGCCATGGCCATGTTGATGACGGTATTCTGGGCTTTGGTTATCAGCTTGCTCTCAGGTATGAATCTAAGTTTTGGTAAATATTAACAAATGTTGATTTTATAAGATGTTACATGGTATCTCAAACACATTTAGAGACCATAGCATAATTTCTTATGAACTGATTGTTTTAGAAAATTTGAATTTGACCGTTAAATCGTATTCAGCGCCCTTTCTTGGTAATAACCATATTTTTATTAATTTTTATTGTCGGATATTTTCGAGACTTGACGAAAGAATGATATAAAAGAGGTGTACAAAGAATTTAGTTTCTGAAATTTTCATCCAAATTTGTGTACAAGGAGGTGTTCTTTATCAAGAAAGAAAATATTGATATTGATTTTGCCAATTTTAGGTTATAGCTTTACCAAAGCTCATTCATTTCCCACACTCTCTCGTGTAATATGTTCAATATACTATATTTCATTTCATAAAGATTTGAAGACGGAATTGGGGGACAAAATTATTCGCTTTCCCACCCAAAAAAAACTTTACTTGAGCTTCTACCAAAGTCATCCTGTAATTAGTTTCGTTGTGTGAAGTAATGGAAAATATAATTTTATTCAATATTTCGACAGCTGCCAACAGCAGCTATATACCTGCCATTCGAACCAGCTTTCTCTAGGTGATTATAATTGCACTGTCTTGTATTCAGTAGTCATGTCAGAAGTGCATCTTTTAGACAAACTATATTACAATTCGACAAATAAGATTTGTCTCATGATAAAATTTGTCAATACTAGGCGCCACTGATCCGAGAAAGCTGAACCCAATGTTGATAAGCCCACTTGCTGATCGAATGTACTGCTGCTTACCTGAGTCGATAAAGCGCCCTCTTCGGTGCAGAGTAGGAGAACTGTACGAAGACGACTCGTTGAATTCAAAAGAGGTATGATTTCATTTGTTTTTATCATGAAGGAAGTCAAGGCGTAGTGTTCGAAGAAAAAAATAGTGCGCCCCGACACTGACGATAATAAGTTAGTGACTTATCCAACAATTGGACCCCCTTTTTGCTGATATTACATACATTGGGGGTGTTGTTCAAAATCAACTGCAAATCAACTGCAATTTTGCAAATTATAACGCACATTTTCATTCGCTCGTGGTGTGCGCATTTAACAATTGTACGCGCATGAAACTGGCATGAAACAATGATTTTGATTGGCGCTTACCGATCAACTGCAAGTTGCGATCAATTGCAACCTTTGAGCAACCCCCCCCCCCCCCTAAAATGTTGTAATATAAAAAAATTCTCAAATCAAGGTATGTAACCTATATTTTTTCATTCAGAAACAATTAATGGAAAAAAGGCAATTTCACAAGCACTATCAAGATATATATGACGATTCAATAAAATCCTTCGCTGTTGCTTTATTACTGCAAAGTGTTTTATGCAGGTAATATTTTCAATTTTACTGCTTTTAAGCACTAGACGTTAATTTTTAGCCTAATTTTCACAGCTTGGTTTATGTACTCCATCAACCACTTTGGTAACAGTGAGAATCTGGCAGTTTAGAATTTTTAACGGAAACAATGTTGAAAGTTGTTTAGAGGAAACAAAAACAGATTTCAGATCTGCAGTATTTCGTTTAGAAGAATTAAAATAAGAAAACACTCATTTAGACGAAGCTTTATTTAGATCACAAACATAGGAAGACTATATCGATGAACACATAACACGAATTCATCTTGCATTGTTGGAAATATTTTAAGGATGAACTCATTGAAAAGTGAATTTTAAAACGCCCATATAATCCATGGAGAGACTGCCCCGTGCCAGTGACCAATGGATGATTCCGCTTTTCTTCTGAATCGGAATCTTCTGGGGCCGATTGTTCGAAACGGTCTTAGCTATCCTCTTCTTACTAAGACGGCTTGACTTCTTGTGCCATTCTCGTAACATAGACATTAGCGTCGATACGACTATATTAAAAGAGTGGTGCAAGAACTTCAGACGCCTTAGCATGAAGAGGATAGCTAAGACTATTTCGAGCAATTGGCCCCTGAATCATTGCACTGAAGGTGGCGGCTTTTCGAAATGAAATTTATGCTGCTCCCTTCTAACATGGAAAGAATCCAACTGGGGCATCTAATGTCTCATGTAAAGCTCAATAAGGCTACTCTATGCTTAATTACTAAAGGCCACCTACGACTGAATTCTCTTTAACTTTATTGACTGTTGTTGATGTTGTTTTTGCATTTCTAAATTTCTTCGCAGGATTTTGGTGAAGAAATGAAGGTAGCATACTCGAACCCTATATAGCTTCATCGGACGGACATACGTCTCCGCCCATTCCTTGTTCCTCTCCGGTACACCCCTATGTGAGATGATATTTTTTAAACCCATTTAGATTTGACTGTAATAATGTTGACAATATACATTTTGGATAAAAGTTTCCAATTTTTGCAGTTGTTCTTTGTTATTGGCAATTTTCTCAAAAGTGATGCGTAAAAGTATTCTTTTGATCATGATTTAACCAATCATGTTTTGCTAGTCTCATACAAAACATCTACATATATCATGTATAATGTGTAACTGATAGTAAACCAAGTGTATTATTTTGTTCCTGTTCATATTATCCTATTTTTAATGATAATGGTAAAAATACAATGAATATCGTAACGGTGACATGTCTTCATGTTTTCAGCAACTCGATATAGATGAAGTAAAATTACGAAGTTTCATGATTATGATAAGTCAAAATAAATTAGTTATCTTGTGGAATCCTGTTCAAGTGTTGTTTTGGTTGTATGATTGATGTCTAAGTATCCTGAAGTTCACAGGAAAAAATACCTCTCAGCCACCTCCCCCCCCCCCCCCCCCCCCTAATTGAGATAAATCCTTTTTCCTTATGTCTGACGGCACGGGATTAATGAATGAATCTAGAAGATTAAAGGCCGACAAGAGCCGACTCACACATTTACGTTTTAAGCCTGCGCGGCCAAGCATTTTTAAAAATTAAAATTGCTCACTGAGCACACAGCTTACGCTGATCAGACGGTGGGCTGAAGTTCGGCTTGCGCCCAAGGAGCGTACGCTGAACGCCAGTCGTGCGTAAGACCCGCTGCTGCTTCTTTGTGCGTCCAGGGAGCGTTTTGAATTGTCAAAAACGCTGGGCCGACGCAGGCTAAAACGCAAAGGTGTGAGTCGGCCTCAAACGGTACTATAAACGATACTGATTTATCAAAATCCTGTGAACAGAGCTTACAAAAAAGCCGTTGTGACCTTTGAAAAAAGAAAATTCCCATTTAACGGATGTAAGTCATGTGTACATTTTCCGATGACAACGAAGCCAGATAATTTAAAAACATTGCCATAAAAGTTTGATTATAAAATGTATCCGAAGTAGTATGTTACAAATATTCTGTTACCTATTCTTGTATATTGGAATATTAAGAATAAATATTATGAATATGAATTGCTCAGGTGTGTCTGTGTATGTATGTGTGTATGTCGGTTTTTTTTCTGTATATATTAAAATGACAATAAGTGGGGATATGTGGTGATTGATAAAAGCCAATCAATCATTTTAATTAGCTTTAAGCAACTTGAGTCGCAAATAAACAAAAGAAAAATAACACGATATAAACTATTTTCGAAAAATAAAGTCGGTCGAAGGAGAATAGATCCGTTCGCCGTGAATAGAGCTGTGTGGACACAACAATGACAAGCCGCTTACGATTTGAATAGCTTTACAAAGAACTATTGAAATGGTGTTCGACTTTATTTGTCGAAAATAGTTCAGATCGTGTTAAATATTAATGAAGCATGAAAGCGCTAGATCTGCTTTTCATCGAATAGGACCTTTTCCATGATTAAAAGAAATCTCTATAGTGAGCATATAGGCTAATTTGGAAATTGCTCAGAAAATATTTGTTAAAAAATATGTGAAATTCCTGTTTTCAACTAAAAGGCGTTAAATTCAATAACATTTTACTCCACTAAATTCCCATAGTATCCTATAAACATTTGCCCGGCTA
>BQKZ01011696.1:0-10611 GCA_036244855.1 Temnopleurus reevesii | reverse complement strand
GAAATTGAAAAAACAATAAAAAACATAGGAAATTGAATATGTTAGCAGAATTTTTTTGAAGCGCAATTGTGAGGAATGATACAAGGAATTGTCAAACCAAAAATTTGCTTTCTACCATCCCTATTTAGTGATTTAGGGCAAAAAATGTATTTTCATGCATAAATTAGCATAATTAATTCATTAACGATAAACAGTGTATATCTTTGAAAATCTGACAATGCAATATTGTAGGGCACATGATAATCTACTCGTGTGCAAATTTTCGCGGCGATAGCGCGATCGACGGCCAAGAAATGAAGGGGGGGCCTGGGAGGCCCCCCCCCCGGCCATGAGAACTCATGAATTAGCCCGGCCTAGTTAGGGTTAACCCAAATTTTTTAAGTGTGATCAATCTAAAAGGTTTGCAAGACATTTTTGAGGATACCAAATTCAATATTTTTGCAATAGCTGGGTCTACATCAATTTCTATCATCACTTTTTCATTAGTTGAAATCTGATAATCATTTTTGCACAAAAATCGGTCAAATTCAAGAAATTGTATGAACAATGTCAAGAAAAATTATTTATATTGTTCCATTTGCTGTTCCCTTCCATGATATTCATTAAGAAATGATAAAAACTACTTTTTTTTGGCTTGAACCGAGTCTGGTACCCGAGTGGTATTTCACCCTGGACCTCCCCCAGAACTGTCGCGGCACAAACAGGTTACGAGAGGGGTCAATCTCAGGGGCTTTTCGTAGCAAACATTGCCCAGGAAATATGAAATTTTCTCCATGGCCATCACTTTACTGGCTAAATCAAAGCTATATAATCAAAATAATAAAGATAAACTACGGGTAATTTTGTTTCATAAGGCCAGCAAAGCTGTATTTTCAGTGAATTTCCCAGCAACAAATGGGAAGATATTGGCGGTTTCACCAGTTTTTTTTCACAAAATCTCCCCCCACAGTTGTTGCCGAGATTTGTGTGCAGTTCTGCTAAGACAATTTCCGCTGTCATCTTCCGAAATTTGTAGTTTTTAAAGACACAAGAAATCATTAAGATCTAAAATCATAATGATGTCTAGGGGCACAATTACATGCTTTTACAGATATATGATGGCCAATGGACAAAATTTAATATTTATCGACAAAATATGGTTATTTACCTGAAACTTGGAGCTTTATCGCACTGAGTTTAGCCAGTAGCAAAGATACAATAACCTCGTTCACGAATATTCAAATAATTATTTTCTATGACAAGATATCATAAGTTTTATGCAACGGATTGTAAGAATTATGGTAAGATTTCATAGAAGTGAGATACAATTATTGTAACTCCAATGACATCTTCTATTGTAAGTCAGAGCTTTATGCAACGGGGCCCAGGACAATTACTCCCTGAAAGGGATGAAGAGAGATTGAAAGTGATAAAGAGTGATTAAAATTCACATCCCTCCAACTTCAAAATGTTCTGTTAAAGAATGTCTATATTAATCTTATATCCATATGTCTTGTTTGATTTTCAGCCCAATACCTGTTACAAGTGTAGAAAGGCCTTACCTCGTTGTGCTCTGTGTCTCATGCACATGGGTACACGGTCTGGCGAGTCAAAACTCAGTCCTCATCAACGGAGTTACAAGCCAAGCAATAAACAATCAGGTATGAACTAATAAAAGCTGTAGCCAAACAGGAACTTTGAGTTCCCCTACAAAGAATTAGAGACGGATTCTCATTGATAGGAAAAGAGATAAAGAGTTTTTTTTAATTCATTTTTCGGCACGCACTTTTAGAAAGATCCCAATATTGATATACACTGATAAATATTGTGTGTCCGAGATGAAGAGAAAAAATATTCACGGGCATAGTCTCGTAGGAATCAAACCTACAACATCCTGATGACTAGATCTGTGTCTTATCATTAGACTGCCAAGAAGCTGGCTGGCTGTGGTGGGTTTGATTTGTATAATATCAGCACGTACTCTGTAAATATCAGTTGAATGATTCGTTTATCATGATTGAATAATATACATTATTTTCTGTAAGAGTGATGTGATATGTTGAGCTCCCAGATATAAAAAGAAGTTTTATGTGATCTTAGCCATTTCTTTTTCATCATCTCTTTTAGTCATAATATCACAATATTTCTCATAAAGATGTCAGTAATTTGTATGTATATTTGTCCTATAATTCTATTACCTGTCCATTTGTTTGTCATGAGTGTATAGGTCTCAGAACGATGTATTTTGATCCAAGGTCCAAATGACCTAGGAGGTGTCCCATCAAGATAATAAAAACTGTAAGAATAACTTTATGAACAACTGGTATCAGTCCTTGTGCTTATATGATGACGAAACACCACCTAGGGGTCCGTTTTTCCATCCACTGTTATTGATACACCAATGAAAAGACAGACCGAGCTCGGCGGGTAGTTTCTATGATGGAATAAGTGATTTACAATGCATTATTACTATCTTTCCCCTAGCCACAGTACACCCCATGACGAGGCAGACTGAATTTGGAGAGTGGTTTTCATGGTGTCAGACCTGTAGGCATGGGGGCCATGCAGATCATCTCACAGAGTGGTTCAGGTATAAATCTTATGTCTATTTTTTTAATGATTGACCTTCATTTGTCATTCAAACTATAGATAAATGCAGGTCAGGATGAAGTAAAATTGATGGTCAACAACCTGATGTATTGACAAATATTTTACATGCATAAAATCAAATATGTACGAAATTTAGAGAAGATTCTTGTACGTATTCTGGCTTACTTTAGTTTGAATATCACAACTAAAGGCCAATCAACCATTACTTCAATGACTAATTGACCGCCAGTGGAGTTTGGAGAAGGCGAATGCATTATTGGTGGTCTTTGTGTGAGAAGTGTGGATTTGCATTCATTTTGCACGTGGTGTGGTGTGCTGGTGAAAAAAAATGATGCATAGCATTTTCTTTGTTTTGCAATACAATTACGCTATTTCTCTGTCAGGTTTCAATTTCATTTAAACAAACTATGAACATGCTCTCATTTAGTATAAATATGTGTACATCTGCAGAATATATTTCCTATTTTTGTTTGACTAGCCTCATAATTTCCATATTTATTTTTTTTCCTCTTTTCTTATCTCTTCAGAACCCACAGTGAGTGCCCAGTCACATCGTGTGCCTGTAGGTGTATGATTCAAGACTCCGTAGCAGCCATCTCACCATCAACAGAACTCTCTGTCATGTGACACACCATGTGATACATCATGTGACCCAATGTCCTGTAGGTGTATGATTCTATACTCAGTAGCAGCTATCTCACCATCAACAGAACTCTCTGTCATATGACAAACTTTATGATGAAAATATTTCTTTATCATACAATCAAAGAGGATTGGAATAATTAATATTTTTAATGGAAATGAACCTATGATGAGCTGACATTTTGATAGAAAACTGCTGTCCTGAGCTTGCACTGATAAAAGCCATTCATCTTTCGCTGGACATCATTCGTTGTGATCAAGACAGGTTGTTACTGTTAAATCATGGTCAGTCCATTTCAAGTATTTCCACTGAAACACCTCATTGTTAGACAATGTTTCGACGTTTTATATGAGACAATGTCCTGGGATCAATTATTGATGAATATATAATGGAGCCATTCAATTTCGCGTGGAAACTGACCACACAATGGGCTCTTAGATGTTTGATCCGGGGAATGTTTCATCAAGATTTGTCGCAGCGACAAGGAGTCATTTTCCGACAGTTCCCATAGCAACTATCAGCGATAGTGCTTTTCATCCAATCACAATCAAGGAATTTGTCAGCGCTGACTAATTTTCTCTGCGACAAATCTTGATGAAACACCCCCCGATGTTCATTGACATTTTCCTGGGTACAATACTTTCTAATCTATCCAAAGTTTGTGGGATAACTGTTTCCATCAATCGCCTAATATAGCATACAGTTAGTGTAGAAAGCCTCACAAATAGATCCCAAATGTCATGGAGTGATGCAAAATTTCATCCATAGTGGTATGTGAGTTACTTGTCTGTGTTTAATAGAACCATTCATCCATCAACAACAGGATCCTCTGTTGTAACTGTAGCTATGAATGTGGTTGTATCAACTCTACTTAAACTACAGAACATTCAATTCTGCATGCAAAAGTCAACCTCTCGCGAATCAAATTATTGCCCAAGTCGACGCATTTTGCACAACGAATCGTGCAAAATTTGAACACTTTGTACCCTGTCAGTCAAATTTCTCAAGTTGAAAATATTTTGGTGGTCCCAAGAAATTCCACTTAGGCAGAGTTTTAGTACTGTTTTTATATTACTAGCTATTCAACCTTATCAAAGCAGAATATCTATGGACTGGAGAAATAGTGTTGACTTCAAGAAAATCTGCCGAACAAGAATACTTGAAAAAAAAAAGTTTTATGCTTGGGCGATTATTTGCTTAATGTGACTTTGGGATGGTGCTAGAAATGTTATGAATTGCAAACTAATTGCAATATGTTCCAAATTGAAACATGCACTTTCATTCATGCACAGTCTGAGTTTCTGACAAGACATGCATGAAACAATGATTTTGAATTGCGCATATCGATCAACGGGAACTTGCGATTGATCCCAACTTTCTAGCAATACCCCCTTAGACTTCAGCATGATTGACTGTACTTTGTATTGAAACAGCATAGAGTATGGACATAGATCTTTGGCCTACACTCATCTGAACATGCGAGTGGAGGTTGGGGGAAAAGGAGAAATAGAATAAAAGGTTCCAGCAAACCTTATCAGTGTTCCATGCTACTTTAGTTAAATGAAATTCATACAGTAGTCTACTTTTGTAAGCTAGTCAAATAATGCATGCTTCTTCGTGAAGTGCACAGACCAGACATAAGTTTTTGTTCACATGATAACAAATAACCATATTTCAAAAGAATAACCATATTTCAAAAGAAGGTATGTGCATTGTATGTTGTGGTTGTTACTAGGTTGGACAACCTAGCAATTTTAATGGCCAGATATATTTCACATCAAGACAATCTTGAAGTCTTGTTTGATAAGAGTATTTTATTTAAAGTCAGCTATTGTTTTATTATACATGAGTGATATTTATAGACATTTGTAGGTCAATTAAGCCAATATAAGTTAAATTCAAAGAAAACCACATGTGACATAACTTAAATCGAGCTCCCTCATTTAATTCAATTAAATAAGTTTCCCCGATTTCTAAAAAAAAAAAAATGCTCTAAAAATCAAATAGATGAGAGATGTTAATACTTTAAAACAGTTATTCCATGAGCCTTGATGGAAAATACAAATGGAAATGCCAAGTACTAACAGTTTAACAAATAAATTTGTTTTTATAGTATTATGCAAACAAGTGTTTGAATTCTGCCAATTTTTTAAGGAATTTTGGGCAATCTGGTCGATCTGATGAACACTGTACTAAGCCCAGTGCAAACCTAGACTTTTTAAGCAGTTATGGTACAAATCATTCATTGTCTAAAATATTTTTTATTGACAATGCTGTCAGGAAAGGTCTCAAATTCTTTATGAATGCTGTACAAACATCATTATATCTAGGTCCTGTAACAAAAGAAATATGATTAATTATGCAATTAATCAACTTTCTTTGGTACACATTTTGACATAGACTTACGATTAATATTTATCATAGGTTTAATTGCATCTTTTGTGTTACAGGCCCCTGATCAAACCATTCCATAGATGGTTGGAAGAATTTTTGTAATGTGTTTGTACTGCGTTCGTCGCCGTATGTGTAACGGTAGCCTTATGGAAGATAAAAAAAACTTATATTTGAATGAAATGTAATATTATGGACAAATAAAATATTATTATATCAAAACATTAAAGTGTTTCCATGTAATATCTATCACCCTATGAAGCACAGTAAAATATCATTACAGAGATTAATTAGGGGTTGTAGCTAGAAATCTGCAATTGATCACACATCAACAGAAAACCAGTTGCAAATTGAGGCCTGCATTTCCAGTCACACATTGCCTGGGCTTCTAATATGGGGCCCAATGAAACAACGATTTTGATTGACAAATGCCAATCATTTGCAACTTGCAATTGATTACAGCTTTCTAGCAACATCCCTAAGAAAGATGGAAAAAAGAAAGACAGGATGAGGAAGGGATGAGAGGAAAAGGTTTGGAAAGAGACAAAAGAAAGATATACAAAAACAACAAGAAACAGTAGTCTTGGGTGAAAAAAAGTTTGTGGCATATCATGACTCATTGCCAGTGGAACAAATAAGTACGTGGGGAGAAGAAACATTTGTATTCCTAGAGGGGTGAAATTTTTGGATAATTCACAATGTTGATGATTTAATATGCCATTTGGTAGAAAAATGCATCCATCCGGAGTTGACGGTGAGAACTGACTTTGTTGAATGTAGCAAGACATCAGCTCCACTCTCGGAAGTGGATTTCAACCTTCAATCTTTTGGTCTATAAATCACCAGTATTGGGTGATTGGGAAGAGTTGCATAAATTGAAGTGCAATTATATTAAATATGGATATCTTTAAGAATTTTCAGAGAATTTTCCTAAGAAAGATCTGAATTTTGTCATTCTGATAATAATAATAATAACAACAATGATAATAATACATGGATCTTATATAGCACTCTTTCCATCCTAATTAGATGCTCAAGGTGCTCAGAGCAAATAATGAAAGGTTTACAGTGTTCTTAAAAATGGAGGATACGATTTGCCACTTCAGAGTTTAAAAGCTGGCGACAGTAGCTGAACTGCTTCTATAGATCCCCGTCTCTAAGTCTGTAGAACTTGCTTGCCTTCTTCCGAAGCACCTTGCATCGAAAGCACCTTGGAGTATCAGACTCAGGTGGTTAAAACTGTTCTTCTACCATGTCAACCATGTAAACAAGCCGTGGTTGATTTGATGTACAGAGCTTTAGGTCACGTACCAGATGCCTGTTTCATATGTTCCTGTCTACTTTGATGTCCAGAGGGCAGCGAGGGGAAAGAAAACCTGACGAAATCCACCTCAATATCGACCGACGAGTGTTTGTGGAATTTATAAGATGATGGTAAATCGAAGCGCAACTCAGCTAGAACCTCACACTCCACACCCCACTGTACAGCTTTCTTCTTGATGTGCTCTCTTGTTGAGGTTTTGTGTAAGGAATACACTGATTTAGTTGCCATCTCAAGACCCAGTTGAACAAACTGCATATCAATACCTAGAAATGATAGAAATATATGATGGATTTGCATTATCTAACTATTGTCCATCCGTAATTGGATAGATTCTCTTTTCATCATCCCGGGTTTAGATAAGAAACTGTTTTAAGTTGCCTGGAGCTTTGCCAAAAACCATTGCTCCTGGGTTGTGTTTCATTAAGATCTTCGTAGAGCTATGCATGGCTCTACGAATGACTGGCATCTTCTCTCGGGTGTAATTCAGTGCCAGGAGGTTTCATGGAGTGCAGGAAAGGATCTACACTCTCTCGTAGTCATGCGTACCTATGCAAACAGCTTTTTGAAACACAAACCTGGACAGATTTGGAAACTGAACTCTTGGTTACTAGTTCAGAATTATAGCCACACGACCATCAGTGGTCGTAAGTTATCAGGTACCATTTATAACATACGTACATGGTAGAAGTCCTAAGTAGATATTCCCATTAGAGCTCATAAAGCTCTTTATCATTCACTTTATAACGAGATTGGACCGTATCATGATACTGATAAGCAAAGAAAATAATCTGCTGGCGCGAATATGTTTTAACGTGCTGAATTAAAAGTTTCTCCACTTTCAAAGAGCCTTCTAGAGCGTATTTGATGAAGGTTGTCACTTCGATATTGTAGTTAGTACTGACTAATCCAGTCAAATCCTCGGATTGTTGCTATGGTAATTGTCAAGGCAATAAATGTTTTTCCCTGCAACAAGCTTCATGAAATGCCTTATGGCTTGTTCAAATTCCAGAATGAAAAGGGGATTGAATTCACTGGAAAGTCATCCCTCTCTTAAATGAGTTAAATAGCCTAGAATCCAACTTACCTTTGTTGTGTTTTGTTCCGAACGGTGGATTCATGATGACAGTGTCAAACTTCTTGCTCCAAGACCCGGCGGCCATCTTGGTAAGGTCACATCGGACAGTGTCTACAGACCACAGTTCAAACTCCTCACAGTTCCTCGCACATATATCTAGGGCATCTTCGTCAATGTCAAATCCAACGCAGAGTCTAATGTAGAATGAGAAAGAATAAAGAGCCCTAAATTCAATTGATTTTTAAACTTATTCAACATAGTATAGTGTTATTTCTCTAATAAAAAGAAGTAATGTAAAATAAGAAAACAGTTCAGTCTGCATCATTGGTTCCTACCCAGGCCCCATACCTCCCCCCTCCCCATACACAATGAAAAAGTATAATAATAAACAAAAAGTACCTACACTGCTTCCGACTTTCTTATGATTTGGTGTTCCTTCTAATGAGAAAGCTTGCATTATGTCATTTTCTGGATTCTACTATTAATCTGAGTATCTCAATCAAATGCATTTGAGAGATACAATTTAGTCTTTAAAAATCGGATCCTAAGCCGATCTTAGGATATATGATGGGCTTAAGATGTGATACCTGTATGTACTTTTAAAAAGTTACTGTTGAATGCATGATTATACAGAGATTATAACCATTCTGGAATATGGTTCAGAAAATTGAGGTAAACATTAAATAAAACAGTACTTTAGCTGATCAGTAGTGAGGAAAAAAACACCTCCAATAGGCATTACTATAAGCCGTTCAAAATTGACAGGTGAATACACCTCAGGTTTACTCCAAAATGGTTAGCATTTCTGGATCATACCAACCCTGCCTCAAGCATAGCTGCACCAATGCTCAATACTCCACAGCCACATCCTAAGTCTGCTATCAAGTGACCACTGATCTCCCCATAGCTGGACTCAATCGTGTGTAGCATTCGAGCTGAAAATGCAAATGTAAAAGGCACGCAGAACAAAAATTATGAAAAGAAATATATATCTTTGAACAAAAAATGACTGCATCAGCCATGGTTATCCTAGATTGTAGGAGGATGTTGGCATAAAAGGAGTAAAATATTTTTCTTGTCAGCTCAGAAGGGGGAGGGAAATTGGTAACAGGAAGCAAAATTTTCTTGTCTTGAAATACTGGTTGTCTTTTCAGCTACATTCTTCTTCCAAATAGACCGGTTTACTAAATAGATTCAAATATATGCACGTTTCTCGCAAACGAACAAAGTTACAAGGTATTCCTTACACCAGTCAGTAACAATTGGAATACAATACCTGGAATCCGTTTTGCATACTTTACTTGTTGCTAGGTCGGGCAAGCCCAAGAAAAGCTTTTGGGTTGTCAAGAACATCCTTTGTGGTTAAAAAAACGCATACATTTGCTTCTACAGTATTAGTAAATCCGGCTATTGGTCATAGATATAATTATTGAGCTTTTTGTAAGATTTCACTCTTTTAAGAGTAGCAAAATCTGGCGCTAATGCACTTTCGTATCCAGCCAGTTTCCATTATCCAAATTTCATCAAAATACATCAAAAGTTATCAAAATGGTTAATTCATAATACTGCCATCTTTCTCACCGTCAAAAATGTCAATTAATTATGATTAATTTCAAGTTTAATTGTTGAATCTCTGGCGTTCGCTCGTCATGTACGCGATCACGAAGTCGGTGCAGGAAACTGAAATTAGCGCCAAATTTCTTATCATAACATAAACATCGGCCGGGCCGAATCTTACAGAAATTTAGCGCTAAATTCAGTTTCCTGCACTGACTTCGCGATCGCGAACATAGAGAGCGAACGCCTAAGATTCAACCAATTAAACTTGAAGTTAATCATAATTAATTGACATTATTGAAGGTGACACGTGAGAAAGATGCCGATATTATGAATTAACCATTTTGATAATTTTTCATGTATTTTGATAAAATTTGGATAATGAAAACTGGCTGGATACGAAAGTGCATTAGCACCCAAAATATTTTTTTTAATAAACAAATAATGAAAGTTTTAAATTAGAGTATCTGTGGACTATTCACAAGTCTTTAGTTTTTGGATTGTACTTCCTCATATGAAAAGATAATTTTGGATGGCATTTTTTCTTTACAAATTTTATTTTTAATCTGATCAATAAAGCTCCATTCATTTTCAATTCTTTATTAAAACTATAAGTGGACTGCTAAAGATTGTAAAGTGCTATCCTATTAAGACTATGCCATGGGCAAAAGATTTCAAACAAGTGCTGAATCTATTATTTGCACCGCATCCAATGAACAGTAAACAATTTGGTGAAAATACAGATAATCAATTTTCTCTTACAAATAAATGATCTAGCTATCTTAACTTGTTGGAATATATAGCTGCAGCTATAGCTTAGTTTAATTATAGCCGACTATAGCCACTCCCTGCATCATTAAAAATAAAAACACCTTTTTAAACGCTTGGGACTGGACAAAAGAAAACGAATTGTAAGGGGAAAAACATAACGCATTAAAATTTACCTGCAATATGTGGTCTTGTAGGTTATTGCTCCAACAATATCTTTGGTTCTTCAAATACGTCTACTTGCTGTAGGTAACTTTCAAATTC
>BQKZ01011695.1:0-15623 GCA_036244855.1 Temnopleurus reevesii | reverse complement strand
GTCCACTCAACCTTAGAAGACACTCCGACTCCGTGAACACCAAAATAAGGAGGGAAGGCGTTTGACCGACGTTGAATGTGTTCGGTTGACGCTGTACGTACGCACACGTTACAGTCAGCCAAGCATCTTTTCTCCTCATTTTGGGGTTCCCAAAACATCTTTCAAATTTAATTTGCCCTTAGCTATAGCCCTTAGCTATAAAAGCAAAGGTGTGCTTGATATTTTAAATATTATACCAGTGAAGGAAAATATCGTTCACCACTTTTAATTAATATATAAAAAATAATGTTTGTTTTATTCTTACCTCTCTGTCTGCCGAGAGATGGACATTTCGAGTTGCTACGTTAATAAACCAAGCTGCCCTGCTGAGTAACCATGCAGACGTCGAGGGAACGAAACGTCCCAATGATCCACAGACACCAAAATAATCTTCCACTAGAATTTTGTTCGAGATCGCTGCTTACGTTTGTATAAACATGATTTGACTGCGTGACGATAAATGTCAACAAATTATTACATTGGGATCATAATTTGTTTTATTTGCATAAAAACTTGGACTCTAACATCAAATTTGAACAGTGTACATATCTAATTTGAATATTAAACATCATATTTAAGAAGTTGTTGACTTTTCGAGATTAGAGGAGCAGTGATTGTTCCCAGGCACCTGGATATACATGTCTGTACTGGAATCTAAATATTTGGACTTTGGAAGAATATCTTATTTTATTTTCATAGGAAAATGGCGCGAAAATAGGAGACTGTTAAATTTTAACCCATTTATTTATTTATTTTATTTATTTATTCATATTTTTCCAGGGTAGCCGATTCAAACAAAGTTTGGTCTTCTATTGGGTCCTTGTATTTTTTTAAATTTTTTTTTTTTAAATTATTTTTTTTAAATATGGCAAATACAATATCATTGTATAATGCAATACCCATTGAATTGTTATTGACTTAACTTGATCAGCACTACAAATCACGTTATTGCCACTCCTTTTTCCTCATACCTGACAATAAATAAAGAAATTATATTTGAAATTAAGTCTTGTCGTCAACTCTTCGCGTAGTATACAAGTTCAGCAAAAAAGTGCATAAAGGATGCTTTATCGCAAACAGGTGCAGACTTTGTAATGTGCATATCATGAGCACACTGTAGGGGAGGGGGCGCTATGGGGGCGCTAGCTCCCCAGGGTCAGAGCTAGGGGACCAAGATATGATGTTAAATGGGCGGCAAATTCCCGGAAGGGGGGCGCCAAATTTGGTGATGACCTTCTTTTTTTTATTTTTATTTATTTATATTTTTTGCCTGTCAGTTTGCTCAGCTTAGTCCACGGGGGCGCAAAATTTGAGCTGAAGACCTTTTTTATCTTCTTCTTCTTCTTCTTTTTTGTTTCTCAGCTAAGCTCCCCAGGGTCGGCAAAATTGAGCTCAGCCCCCCCCCCCCCCGGGTATCAAAATTTTAGGTGCGCGCATGCATATTATGCCTTTAAATAGCCTAAAGCGGACACTGAGCTTATATTATGGAGTCGCTGTTTGGTATATTTTAGAATCGTCCTCGTTCATACATTGGACCTTGAACTATCGCATAAGGCGCTGTTTTAGCACCAGGATATGACACACCCCTAATAGTGCGGGTTCCAAGTGCAAAATCATGCATTTTGAAAAGGAGAGTCTACCAAAAAAAGGACAAAAAATGGTGAGCAAAACAAAAAAAAGTTGTATGAAAATCGGACAAGTAACAAAAAAAAGTTAGGGATTTTAAAAGATTTGGATAGTGAGCAGATCAGTGAAAATCTTTAGATATATGTTGCCAATTTGAAAACATTAAGGTGCACTAGTAATCAGAATTTTCTTTATATTTATGGTGCAAAATATTTTTATTTAGGCAAACACACATTCCGAGACAATAGCACATTTTTTTATTAACTGATTCTCCTTTGAACTTGAATTTGATCGTTGAATTATAGTTAGCGCCCTCTCTCGGTAATAAGAATATTTCGTTTGTTATCGGGCATATGCACGCTTATATTCCGGATTTGACGTAGGAATGATTGAAAAATATACCCTAAAATCGCTAATTTGCTGAGCCGTTTTCTACCGATATTGCGTTGTACGTCGATACCCAACGTAAGATCGCCAAATAACGTACGGAACTTGATTTGGGGACAAAAGTGGTTTCTCAATATTGTATTCGAAGTTTTGCACACGAATATGGACTTTACGTTCTGCGTTGTTCAGAATCGACAGACGAAAACACCTTATTCTTGCTTGGTTTTACACACTAAGTAAAATAAGGGGGTGCAAATTAATGGAACGGTGTCAGTATCTGTTACGGTGCAACAGTGTACTTTTTTTATAAAGGTCCAATATTTTACAAAATGCATGAGGGTTTTTGTATTAAAAGATGCAACAGTTGCAAGGTTCAAACCAAAATCGTTTATTTGATCATGCAGATTTTTTGTTGGATGACTTTCGGAAGTGAAAAAGGGTGTCGAAATTTTCTTACGATTATATAATTTTCACTTATAGTTTCTGAGACTGACCATCAAGAGAAATGGCAAAAGAAATTATTACTACCCACTTTTACTTGGTGAATGCCGTTATTATGTATGGAATATACCTTATTTCCCTTTGCAAAATCGAAAACGTTTTCCATTCTTTTCCTCATTTTTTTCAGAAGTTTGAAACATTTAGAAAAACTAGAAAGAATTATTGCTTTTTAAGAAAAATCGTCTTGATCTACACAAAAAGATTGATAAAGTGTGTCTTATAACTATTCTGTTCAATGTGATATATTATGTTCTATTATGTTGACTATCACATGCATGTAATTTGATTTGATGAGAATTGTTCCAATAAATACCTTAAAAAAGGTTCAAACTATTACCACGATGGTCATTCCAAGTCAGACGCTTTACAGACTGATCTATGCATCCGCTTATACAACAGCGGACATTAGGGCTTTTGAACCCCCGTTAGCCAATAGTGGATTGTCACCATTCTTGTATACGAAGTCCATGTTTGATGTTTTATAAATCCGGTTGGAATCAGCGAGCAGCTCTATTGGCATAGCGTGTAATTTGGGACGAAACATTCCCTAATTGCGTCAGTCTATAAGGGGGTGTTGTTCAAAAGTGGCAATTGATCGCAAATCAACTGCAGATCAGTTTCAAATGGCAACGTGCATTTTCATTCGAGCATGACATGGGCTTCTGACAAGACGTGCATGAAACAATGATTTTGAATGGCGCATGCCGATCGACTGTAACTTGCGACCAATTGCAACTTTTCAAACATCACCCCTAAGCCTTACAGCTGTCACATAAAAGCATTTTGTAAAAAAAAAAACAAAAAAAAAAAACATTAATAGCGTACCGTGGAAAAGGAGTCATATCGCACCTTTCTGAAAAAAATGCAAGATTGTACTCATAAGGTTGCTCCCAATGCTACGATGTGAAATATTACATCCATTGTTTTCCTACTGCGTAGACCAAAATTTTTATATTTTTTATGTTATATATTTTTAGGCAGGGAGCTAGGAGAATGGAGGGGAAGAGATCATATTTATCAGTCAGTCCTCAACTGGACAAGTTTTGAAGGCGTTAGAGAATGTGTATGTATTTAGTTTGTGTGTATATATGTGTGTATAGGTGCATGTGCGCGTTTGTTAGGGTGAATATTATTCAAATGTCCCGAGCTCTGAGAAAGTATATTGGAATTATATTTCCGAGGATGGGCTTGCAATACTATTTTTCCGAGGGGCGAAGCTCCCGAGGAAAAATAGTTTTCTTGCTAGCCCATCCGAAGAATTATAATTCCAATATACTTTCGAAGTAACTGTTCGGGATATTTGATTTATATCTTTTTAAGATAAGAGGTAACAAGTCAAACTTACTCAGATACTCGGCTCAACTGCCGTGTTTTCAGGCGCTTCAGTCTGTATCGGTGCGGTAAGGTACCCGGTACCGTACCGTACTCAGACACAGTCATAACCACTCTCACACTCAGTCGGTACCACTCACTCAGTCACAGTACATTGCTACACTGCCACAGTTCACTACGTCTTCTAGCTGATTATTAAACCACATTTTCTCCTTAATCGCAATACTTGTATCTATACTATAGTATAGAGTAGAGCATTTTTGTGAGCAAGCTGATTTCATTCATTCAAACGTTTCACAGGATGAATAATTACAAATGAGTTAAACAAAAGCTGGCCCACAGCAGAAGCCGAATACGACGCCATGTGTTTTCGCGGTCCGCTTCACGGGTTGTGCGCGTGCGCAGTTGTGCATTTCTATACCGATGTTGAGTACATTGTATATTGAAAATATGCCGAACACATTTTGCAGGCTAGTTGAAATATATTAAAACATGTTTGCCCCCATCGACCAATCATATAGCTTGATAGCTCATGAATAAGCATAGATGAGATATAAAACACGATAAAAACTATTTCATAAAATAAAGTGGATCAGAGATATTAGATCTGTACGATGTGTATTAAGCTGCATGGAAACAACAATCACAAGCCAGCTCCGGTTTGAATAACATTACAAAGAAGCATTGAATTGGCGTTCGACTTAATTTTACACAAATAGTCTGTATCGCGTTGTATACATTTGATGAAGTACATTGATTTCACAAACATTACAATATATACGACATCATTTGCAATTCTTGCTTTGTGTTTATTGTGTCAGTGATTCTTGATGATATGGGGTTTAACATAGTGGAGTCAATTACATTATGACTATTATGACTATTCACATCAGAGTCCTAGAAGATAGGCATTATTTAAAAATCTATAGGTAAGCAAAATTAGAAATACAAGTGTTGAATCTTAAACACATAAATGCCATTAATACATGGGAAATCTTCAAATGCTGAAAGACCATATCATAATGTTTATAAAAAAAAACATGAAAGGAATATCATCATGTTTGTAATTGCAATGCGATTTATCAAAACGTGAAAATAAAATTACGTGAAGGTAAAATATGTACATCTCCTTTATGTCTTTTGGATATCCATCAGTGTCGTTTACATCTTCTACTGCCCATTTTAATACAATCAATACGTCTTGAACTGTGACATTTATACAACAATACAATCTGTCTAAAATTGTAAATTGTACTTTGGATTTTAACTAGGGCCCGGACACAACAAACATAGCACGGTATTACGGAACGGTATTTATAGATATTTACGATATATGTCTCCTCTGTGATTGGCCCATTGTTGAACATCCTTTGCGCGCTGGCCAATAACAACCAAAATACTGCGTAAATGCCTCGCTGTGCAGTGTTTGATGTGCTGGGACCTTAGAATGTCACAATTATAGCATGATAACATCGATATATGTTTATGTGATAGATTAATGCAAAACAATAAAACCATGAATCATTCTGCAATATATTGTAACCAAATCTTCATTAAACTACGAAAAAAATTAGCGTAAGCAAGTTTTATATCAAATAGTTGTCGAACATAGAGACCGAATCGAAACAAAAAACACTTGACTCTCGGTCTACATTTAATAACAATATCTGAAGTAGAATTGTTCTCAGGGAATAATGTATATACTTGTCGCTATATCATGGGCCCAGTTTTCAATTCATTTTTTTTTTTGGGGGGGGGTGATGAACGATGTAAATGAGCAATCACACCTACAGGTTGACCATGCCCTGCTACCAAACTGAATTGTCTTAAAAATATAAATATTAACTATATTTTAATTTTTCGTTCAATCAATGAATTTGTACAATTGAAATCGAGAAAATAAAATTCAGACAGAATCGGATAGCAATAATTACAAATTTGTTGTAACGGTTTAAGAGCAGGCTCGGATCAATCTGTTGGTGTGACTGTCTAATCAAAGGCAAGCTCCTTTCTAACAATGTTTTGCCTCTTCTGTTTATGGGATCCATGTATGTCGCCGAATCACTGTACACACATCCTTAATCCGACATTATGCTGACTATATATGTCCAGGATCAGTCTGTATGCCCCAGTCACATAAAAGCCTGGAAGCAACGCGGTTCAACACGACTCTTTGTTCGGAGACGGTTAACTCTAAACTTACCAAAGAGTCGTGTTCAATCGTGTTGCTTCCGCGGTCCTATGTGACTGGGGCCATAACAACCATTTAAATCACTATCCGAACAACATTAAGAGGAAAGGCACAATCACGATGTATGCAGAATCAGTCATTGAAACAGTGGTTGGTGAAATAAAGTTGTCATTTACACCGGTACACTCTTAGCATGCTTAGGGGGTGTTGTTCAAAAGTTGCAATTGGTCGTAATTTGCAGTTGAATGGAAGGTGCCAATCAAAATCATTGTTTCATGTGCGTCCTGTTAGAAGCGCATATCATGCGCGAATGAAAATGCGTATTACAGTTTGCAACTGATTTCCAATTGATTAGTGATCAATTGCAACTTTTGAACATCTCTCCCTGAGAAAAACTAGGCAAAAGTTAATCCATGACTAGACAACATACTACTTATAACAACTCTTGCTCAAGTTTGAAGGAAAAAACATGAGCAAAATAATACCGTAAGTTGGACATATTTCATTGAAAGTCGTGTGGATAGTATGTTGTCATGATAATACCCATTCACCCCAGCTGGGTTGTGTGTAGCACAATGTGGATGAATTTATTGCTGATGGAAGGTGACGCCATGAATGTGATTTGAACTGCTGCATTCTGGTTAAAAGGCAAGCGTCAGAACCCCTACTCCATATGCATAGCTTATTTTTCATTTCATTAAAACTTTTTACAAATTTAACAAAAACATGCATTATATACATTTCCAATTGTAACTGAACAATAAATTCTTAGTCCGAATGGTTACTGTCGCTGAATTTCATGCACATGATGAAAAAAGTTACAAGAATAACACAGCATGTACTTATCATGTGTAGTATTGCTGAATTCAAATAGTCCTTTCGTTCATGACTCTGATTACTTTTGCTTTTTGGTACATTCATGTTTTCATGTTTCAATAGACAGGGGCCAGCGTCATGACCAGAAAAGACATTCCTCGTTAAAGGATCGTACACAAAACCGTGACATTCTCACCGTGACTTGTTTTGTTTGTAAGTTGATGTGCAGCAAAATATGCGACTGTCCCTTTTCATCCAAATATCCTGCATCAAATGGGATTCATTCTGGACAGGCCTGGTCCACGGAGGGACCTGCACTCCATTTTGATAGCATTCAATAAACCCCATGTGACTTCCAGCTAACGCTGTACACGTTAACTGCGACCAATCACGATCGCTGGAATCAACAGGATTGACCTGTTCCTTACAAGTAAGTTCCCCTGGCTCATATTCGATATCAACATTTATAGTCTTAGTAAGATGTCCCAGTTTCTTTTCACCTTTAAAGACCTCACACCTGTAAAGCCCAGCATTTTCTCGTGAAACAGACCCAATCTTGACACGCACCAGAAGGATATGATATAGCATTCCCACCGATGAGTGTTCATCAATCTTAACGCCAAGGTTCTGCTCTTGATCAAACGTGAACCTATTCGAGACTACTGGACCAGGTTTGTAAAATGGTTCATTATCATCTATGCTTAGCACGAAATTGATCCCTTCCTCGTGTTCATACTGAAATAGGATTTCTGCATCTTCTCCCTCTACCAAAGTCAATTGCATACAAACAGAGAATGGTAGGTTAATACTCACAACGAGTAGATACGCAATTGCGATTTGATTTGTTAGTAAAGCTAGTCGAGCCATGTTTGTGTGTTTTATCAGAATCCTATATATCTTGCTTTTAAAACTATTCAAACACGCGGTGTTCGGAGAGAGAAACACGTATACAGCGTTACAAACACACATATGACATTGGTTACTGCAAGTATGGCAACTAAACGATCATGTTTTGCTTGCCACACATACTCCAAAAGATCTGCAGTATCCGTCTCATCATGCGAAACTGGAATGTCAGTGGCGCCAAATGTAGATTCCAAACTTTCGGGTGATGCGATGGTTCTTTCAAACTCTTTGATAGCAGATGTAATACTGTCTGTTTTGTGTTGGTCCGAGCGATAGTCCTTGCAGTGGTTTCTAGCCTTTGGGAACTTCTTGCTCACAGAGCAACAAAACAATTTGATATCATCCTCAAACCAAAATGTAGCTGTTAGTTCGCTGATGCCGCTAATCCTTATGGGTGTGTGCGCTTGAACCGTCTTGTTCTTTTTAGAGTAGCAAATGATTCCTGCCTTGGGGTACCCGTTTGTTGCTTTGCACTGCAGGATCGAAAGGTCTTGATTTTTCACTCCGACTAAGGGTGTTTCGTGCCATTCACAAACTGCAGGGGCCGGTGGATGGAACACGCGCAGTATAATATGTTGAGATGAATTGTGGTATCTGCAGACGAACTTGCAGCTGTACACACCAGCATCAGACGGTTTTAACTGTCTCAGTTTTATAGAGACATAGATGAAGTCGAAAACATTGGCAACAGAAACGGTCGTTCTTGTTCCATCCTCAGTAAATTTCAATTCGCCAAAGGTAACATTAAAAGAACAACTGCCCAGACTTCCGGGCGTTATGAATCGAATGTCAGTTATCTCGTTTGTATTGGCATACACTTTCGTTGTCTTATATTCTACGTCTTTTTGTAGCTCCTGTTGATATGTATGCCGTGTTAAGATTGTGGATATCATAAAGCAGATGAGGAACGCCGTCATTTTAAGAAGTATCCTTGACCATGCCAGTGAAAATATTTATGATGATACATGATGGTCACTCTGCTGGACAAACTTCAACCGTACTGGCTGGGAGAGGGCAGCACCTGATAAAAGAATCAACGGTGTATATCAATTTGGACAGCAATACAGATTAGAATTAGCTCTACAAAGAGCGTAATAAAACTATTGTGATGTTCAAAAGTGATATTTTGTCTTTTCGGTATGCTCCTTCAAACTATAAATATCTAAGACGTAAACTTTAACGCATTTGACCATTGAGAGTTTAAGCTTTATTTCGGATTTTCTTATATTTCTTTCACGAAACGATCAAACAAATCCATGTTATTTGCAGAGGGAAGCCAACAATAGGACAAAAATCTTTTCAAATTGTGTTCAGTTCTTTTAATAATTTGCATCATCCATCACTTCACTGAAATGTTTAGTCATACTGCAAAAGGAGGAGAAGCGATATATTAATGTTTTCAGGTTCGAGAATAATTGGTTTGCACCAATACAACAGTTGCCAATCGTGTACCTGGTGTAAAACCTTCCAGTGTCGTTGCCGACCGATTCTCGGGTCTGTCATGACGAAATGGCTCTAGTCTATTAAATGTGTATGTAAAGAACTCCGGCAGATTTTAAGTAGTAGTAAAATATCATCTTAATCAGGATTTTACCTGAATTCAGTAATTAGGGTGTTTTTTGTTGTTTTATAATTTTATCCGGTTTATTTGAATCATCTTTATAATCATCATATACACTGCAGCGTATTTGATGCAGAATTGTCCTTTTTCATATATGAATCTCATCATATTATTTTGGTTGGGGATGCAAGTCTAATCGACGGTTGACTATTCAGGTGATTGGTTTCGAAGGATCCAGTCACCTGCCCAGAACTAATTGCCTATGACACCACCGAAACTGCTGAAGAGTTACGACTTTTAAACTCCTTTTGTTCATTATTTGGGAACACTACACTTGGAGAGATAGATGCAATATTGCACAAAAAAAATTATGCTTTCAGTGTTACAAAGTCCTTTATAGTACCATTATCCTAATCCCGCATAGTACAATGACACAAATATCGAATGTGCACATTTCAATTAAAAAAAAAAACGATTAACATGAACATCAATCACAATGGTATTAACAAACAACTTCTCGCAGGCGCTAATCACTTACCACATTATACGAGACACTGACCACGGGATGCATAACGTACCTTTTAAACGTGCAGGATTAAGATCTTACTATAAAGTTGTGATGTATTTACTGCTGTATTCTATCATGTGAACTCGCAAAATGAACATGCAAATATTTTCAAGTAGCTTTGGACTTAAATCACATTGACTGAAACCATGTATTTGCTAATATTGGTAGCATATTCTAAAACAAATATTTATTCTTTAAGTGTTCAAATTGTTATCGTCATGTGATCTAACTTGCTCATGTTGTTATCTTCTTTTGACTGCCTCTCTGCATTGAGTATTTTCCCCGCCATGATTAAGATATGAATATCACGTAATCATCGCATAACTCCATATCGCCATTTATATACTATATGGATCAGAAGAAGGCAAAGTTCGGTTTTTTTATATGTAAACAAGGAGTCTGTACTATGTTATAAAAAACTGGCAATAACAAAATCAAGAACACGCATATTGATTTTAACATAATTATTTCGGATTGTTATCTGATCTCACATGTTATTCTTATCTAATCTCTATTTTTTGGTATATGCCTGAAAATATCCAGGGCTTACAATTCTAGGAAGGTAGTAACAATGAGGTAATTGATAAAGTATTTCTTTTTAGAATATATGCTTTTCTTGGCTTTTCTTGATGCCCAACTAAAAATCTAGATCTGTGAGCAAATCAATAATTTACGCCAGGAGAAGAAGAAAGAAAGAAGGACGCGACCGGGGATCGAACCCGCAACCAACCCATGTCAATGTATGACTGACCCAAACAGCTTGATTACAGGCGCACGCCATTTTTCACTAGTGTCCATTAATTTTAAATTTGCCTCGTGTGTTTTAAAAGGCTAATCCTTGATATGTCGTCCTTCGAATTTGTATGCTGTACACTAAATGCACACCTCGATTGCAAAAGAATGGTGTCGTAATACGTATTGTCAGGGGTGTATAACGACGTTGTAAATAGTATAAGTGCTCCATTGGTATCATACTTATTTGATACAACATGAAATGGTAACTTATATTCTAGGAAGCCACCTTGGATGAATTCTATTATATTTGGAGATGCATTTTCCTCATCAATTAAACCGCCATAAGTCGAGAATAATGAATCCTAAGATTAAAAATGATGCTCACCTTTACGGTCATACATTGGGTGATACCGTTGGATCATATAAACTGAAGATCAGTGTAGGCCTATGATTTGAATTGCGCTGATGAACGCCTGGGCAAAACCAGGGTAATGACTACATTGCACCAAGAGCACTCCGTAGAGTGGATACGTGAACTATATACAGTAAATTGCATCTATTATCATCATTATTATTAATGTTTATCCAATTATTACATTATAATAGAGTCAACTGTTAGAAAGATGTTTGCCAGACTATTCAGATGCCTTAGGCAGCGGAGGCGGTGCAGGGAAATGTTCAATCGCATGTCGCTCGCGACATCTAGATTTCAGTTTCTCCAAATATGGCCGATCAGCTTCCCCAACGAGTTGATTGCCGTAAACGTTGCGCCTGTCTGATCTCAAGTCCGGAGAACTTTCGCTGCTAGATTCTCCACTGATGCTGTCACTGTCCAGGGACACACGCGAGTATGTTGAACTCGAACTTCTCGAGCTACCAGAAGGGTTGTAGTCGTAATTGTACGAGTCGTAGCAATCGCTTTTGGAATCCGCCAAGTGGATGTCTTCCGGGCACGTTGGTGGCTTTGGGGATTTGAAGGATGGCAAGAAGGACTCGGGCTCTGCGTAATCAGGATCATCCAAATCCTCAACGCCCTGGTCGGGACATTGGAACGATGGCATGTTCTGCTTTGCGGTGGCATTTGCCAACTTCTGCAGTTCTTGAAGATCGGAGATTGTGATGCTTCTCTGGGGTCGCTTGAAGTACAGGTAGACGACAATGATGATGACCGTGAAGAAGCACGTGACTAGGAGAACTGCAGATATGACTGCGGCGAGCGTGATCGTGAGGAAATGATCCTTTGAGAGTTCGACAGGTGATTTGATCTCTGTTACATGAACGTTTTCTTCGGTGCTTCCCTCAACCACCGTGGTATTGGTAATGCTTCGGAAACTATGAGATCCCAACGCGACTGGATTATCGGCATGTGTCGCTATTACTTTAATGTTGTTCTTTGGAAGATCTGTTCCATTGTCCTTGTCAGTTGTGAAGTCATCGTGAGTGGCTTTCGTATTATTACTGTAGCTGTCACCACAGTGGCTTGTGTCCGTACAGTTCTTCCGATTCATCTCAAGGTCAGTGCTTGCAATATCTGGTGTGTTTGTTGTTTGCGGTCTCTCAACGACTGTCAGAGGACCAATTGTACACGATATTTCTTTTCCCGGAAAAACAGACGGGAAGGACAGCACACAGGAGAGGGTTTTATTCTCAAAGCCCAAGTTTGCTTCAAACGTTTCATGAAAGTTCTGATGATAGATGTCATGTGGGTCGACTTTAGAACTTGACGCAAGGGTCTCATTGTCCAAATACCAGTTCACAGTCATCCCTGGGTCAGGGGATGCAATATTACACCATACTCTGACTAGGGCCATCTCATCGAAGACCACCTGATCCTTTGGACCGCATTGCAGTTCATTCGCTTCAGGAAAATACTGCGCATGCAGTGTTCCTGTCTTGGACTGGCACATGTTGACATTAAACTGATCATCCACATAATACAGCACACAGTGATGCATCTGGTCCCGCCTCCCGACTCGGAAGATTGTCAAAGTAGAAGTCATCTCCCTCGTTTCCTCAGCATATGATGATGTTGTCCTGCGTTCATACAGTGTTGGATTCACATACCAGGTGATACGATCTGTTCCAACATTAAAATTCGAAACAGCGCAGGTAAAAGTTGCATCCTGGCCTTCTTTCTCCGAAACTTTTCTGGGATGGACGGTGAATCTTTGGGGTTCTTTGTCGGAGCACACCGCAAATGCTCCGTTTATAAGAAATAAGAAGGGAAGCATCGTTACGACAGCCATATTTTCTATCCTTTATCTCGTGATATTTCTTAGAGCTAAACTGGCACTTGCATCGATTCGTTTTACCAATCTGGTGATTTGACTAGCTGTCAATTGACTCTGAGACTGTAATATAAATTTAGATTTGATTGTTGAGTAGCCATCTCCTACCAATCGTTAGAAGTACTTTCAGTTTCAATACGTGGGAAAGAACTAAATTTCAGCAATCGGTGTGATTCTTTTTAATGAAACTTTGTACGAATATTATACAGGGGACATGGTTCCGATAGAGTTGAACACGATATAATCTATTTTCGTAAAAAATAAAGTGGATCATGGATAATGGATCCCTACGCCGTGTTTTCAACTGTATGGACACAATAACAAGCCCGTTCCGATTGAATAGCATTACATCAGGGTATTGAATTGGCGTTCGACTTAACTTTAGGGAATGGTGTTGTTGATAACATTAATCACAAATAAATTTATATCGTATATTGATCACAAATATATCACGCATGTATATCTTAATGACCATCAACAGGTACCTCTTCGCAATCATCCTCTTCTTGGAAAGCTACATGAGAGAACTTGAAAAGACATTTATATGTCTCAATATCTAAATCTATCACACTTGTCATTGATGAAGAAGGTTGTTATTTCATGTTCTTTAATGTTTTCAATCATGCTTTCCTTCATGTACATCATCTCTATCGTCTGGATTCTTCTTCTTCATTTCCTCTTTATTTCGTATGATATATCCGGTTACGTCTCCAGGGGCCTGCTACATAAAGAGATATGATTTATTTTGCGTTTAGTCGTATCTCTTTGGTACACATTTTGCTATAAACTTTATTGTACGTTTATAATTGCATCTGTTATGTTACATGCCTCAGATGTCTTGATCCAAGCCAGGCTTTTGTCGATTTTGTCGATGTTGCCGATCGCATGGATCCTCATCAGCGCCAGTGATAGTTGCATATGAAACACCATTACTTTAAATGGATTGTCCGACTTTGCTCAATTTTTCATAATTCAGTGAGAAAATGACGAATCCAAGGGTTGTTTCCCCATTCTTTTTGTTTTGGTTTGTCTTGCTGCAGGCCAAATGACTTTGTAGGTTTAATAATAGATTCAAATTTATGAATGATTCTTGGCAACGAACATAATTTTGTGATATTCCTTACACGTGTTAATAACAATGGAATTGCAAGATTTAGAATCCAGTTTACATACATAACTTGCTATGTCAGGCAAGCCTCGAACAAGCTTTCGAATAGCCTTTATGTATAGATAGCACATAGCATTGGCATCTACTAGTAAACCCGCCTGTTGATAAGTCTAGCTAGCTCCTTCTATAATGGAGACATAATTAGAGATGCAAACATTCCAGAATAAGCATGATGTATATTGTCAAATGAATACAGGGCTTTCATTACAAATGAACGGCTTTATTTGTGTTATGTTTGCTCTCACTTTTGTTCTGCTTTTGCGTCTATAACATTGGCAGGAGAGGGGAAAGAAGTGGGCGAAGTGAACGACTCCATACCTGGTATACCCAATCTATCAGAATGTAAAATAGTTTGTCTATTTAAGTCATTTCTGGCTTTAAAACACAAGTAAAGTTTTGGTAAAAGCAAATATTTTTGTCCCAAAATTGTGTCTTTGAATTCAATAGAATGAAATATATTCACGAAGATACCGCACAAAAGATTGTGTGAAAAATAAATGAGATTTGGCAAAGGTACAAAAAGAGACTAAATCAATATCTTTCTTGATAAAGGACACCTTCCCGTACACAAGATTGGATAAAAATTTCAGAATTTAATTTTGGTGTACATTTTGTTATCATTCTTTTTGTCAAATCTCGTAAATAACCTTGCACATGCCCGATAACAACTATGTACTGGTATTACCAATAGAGGGCACTAAATATGACTTAACGATCAAATTCAAATTTTCAGAAAGAATCAGATCGTAAAAATTGTGATTTGGTCTCATAATGTGATGCAAAACATCCCACAAAATTCACATTTCTTAATCTTTATCAAACTTTATTTTGGATTAAAGCTCCTTAATGACAAATATTCAACGCTTTATTTTCAATTATAATTTCGCCAAAAACATAAGACGTCCACAAATACATACTTTACAAGGTATCTACGAATAAAAGAAGACAGTATATGATGTTTTCGATCATGTAACTCAGCTATGTTATTACCATCTATGTTACAATGAATATTATTATAATTATCATTATTGTTATTATCATTATCATTATCATCATTAATATCACTGTCATTAATCTGTTACTGCTGCTACTACTATATTAAAATAAGTGTTGCACCTTTACATAATGTGCTGCATACCAACTGGGTGCATGTTTATATTTACTACGTTAACAGGTTAAAGAAGTAATCTGATCAGGTTTACGTGGCCTATTGATTAGACTCTTTAGATATGTTAGGTCTTCAGTTCAAGTCCCAGCCTAACCATACCTGTGTCTTTCATGTCAGAGTAAACGAAAGCAATTTAGTGCATTGGTGATTGCTAGTGACTTCGCATGATTTTTCTGTTGCAATGTTAATACTCTGAAAGAAAGAAAAAAATGAATGGGACATCAGGTTTTACCTTCAAAGGTGTAAACTATTTCAAGACATCCAATTGCTAGCCTTTGTTGTTTACACTTTTGCGGGATAAGCAGGCATCGGGACTTCTAAAATAACATGGTTCACT
>BQKZ01011692.1:0-10247 GCA_036244855.1 Temnopleurus reevesii | reverse complement strand
CCCAAAAGGAAGGTCATCACTATTGTAAATAGAATAATCAATTCTGTTGCCTTCAGTGACCAGAAACTAAAAAAAAAGGAAAAAAAGAGTATTCATTTGAACAATCTTCTTCAAATATATGCATGGTACAATCAATGTAACATAACATACATCACATGAAAATAATTGATGCACAATAGTACACAACATTTATGTATCACTTGATATGATGTTTATCTAAGCGCTCTGTGTGTTATTACCTGACTATATCAAGGCTACCATTGGATCCTCACTGCATTCAATTGATTTCTTCTTACCCATACCCACTCACCTCTCCTGGGTTGAGTGCAGCACAATGTGGATAAATTTCTTACTGAAGGAAATTATCGTCCTGTGTGGGATTCGAACCTACAACCTTCGTGTTGACAGGCGAGAGTCAGAACCACTACACCATGGTGCCTCTAGAAGATATGACTTCTGAATTCTAAGACATACTTCGCCATGTTTTGTTTTGCAGTGAGCAGAAACTTGCCTCGTGGTGCAGACTGGTGTGCCGAACACACACCCTCATGGATAGCTTCTATCAGTCATGGAGTTATATGCTGAGATCAGGTATTTACCACTCTTTTTCTTTCACACAAAGTATATAGGGATACCAATCATTCTGGAATATGCATAAGGTCAAAATTAAAATGTGAATAATGCAACAGATGCACAAAAAATTTAACGAATAAAGAATCTCATTGATAGCTCTTATGGAGTTATATGCTGAGATCAGGTATTTACCACTCTTTTCCTTTCATACAAAGTATACATGGATGGAATATGCAAAAGGGCAAAATTGAAATAGATATTGCAACGGCTGAAAAAACATTAGCGAACTTAACAAGAACAACTGTAATAGCAATGATAACAATGCGTCTTATTTACCCAGGGTAGCTGGTTCAATTGTTTGAACCATAACAGTGCTATTATTCTCCTTGTTCATTGGATTCAAATATCTTGACACGGGATGGATGTGCAATTTCCATTCCCTGGGGAGTATTTAAGCAGGGTATAATGAAATCCTTGAATTTATATCAACATATGCCTCATGCATATTCTGGAATGGTTGGCATCTCTGACTATATTGAATGTTGCTCAATCATCTATTATCGTAATCTGTAAACTAAATTTTGTTGTAATCAATTGAGAAGTTTTCTCTCTTTGTGCTCCTTTTCTTTGGAGGCAACATGATTCTACCAAAGGAGGTCTACTTTTTACCACTAAATTATTTCATGTTAATGGGTGATTCTTTGTTTCCATTATTGTAAATCTTGTATGTCTCCTAGTTTAAAATCATTCATAGCTCATTCAAGCACCTTGAGCATTTAATCAAAATAAATAATGGCGCTCTATAAATCGCATGTATTATTATTATTATCAATTGAAAAGCTAGACTTATATTATCAGAAAGAAAAGTCATGGTTGTGTTTCACAAAATCAATTGTAGAGGTAAGCACAACTCTGTGCATGCCTGGTGGCCCTTCTCAGGTGCTATCTCAGCGTCACAGGGGTTGTTGAGTGCATTTGCCATAATTCTTTAGTTCCACCCGTACAAAAAAAACTATTTTGTTGCCCTCTAGAAATGACCCGACCAGTACTTTTTTCTCTTGTTGTACTTTTCACGTGAATGAAAAAAACCACAGTAAATATATATATAAAATCATGTGTGGAGGAGTCGTGGTGTAGTTGCCGGGACTCTTGCCTTTCAACTAGAGGGTCATAGGTTCGAGTCCCACCCATGGCGTTAATTTCATTCTGCAAGAAATTCATCCACATTGTGCTGCACTCGACCCAGGTGAGGTGAATGGGTATCTGGTAGGAATATTCATTCCTTGAAATGCCAAATGTGCTGCATGCTTGCTGCCGGGCTAAAGCCAGGGTAATAATGCTGCAATTGTAGAGCGCTTAGGGAATTCTCATGAATTGAAGATCATTTTCAGATGCTCTTTAGTATTACACTTCCTTCCCAATAGTGCTTTCCCAGAGTAAACAAATAATTATTCATTTGTTTAGACCATTCAATGCTATATTTAGAGAATGAACATTGATGGCAACCAAAATTTTATTAAAGTGCAATGTACTCAAAACCTCACTTCTAGTTTGACTGTATCTAACATAGATTTCTCTCTTTCTTTTTTTCATCAGGATTCGACGGGGGAATTCAAATCTTGGACAAGCTAAGTGATATTAAATTCTGCCTTCCTGTTGATCTTGCCATCAAACAATTCCAGAACATCAAAGATGCCTTCTAGGGCATAAGTCAGTACTATACGCTCTATAGAAAAAAAATCCTGCTCACTGATTGGATAACTGAACATCATGCGATCAAGACTTTTAGGGTGATAGCATATAATATCTCCCTCACTGAGAAAACGCTGCTCTCTGATTGGATGATTTTACATCATGTGACCAAGCCTTCAAGGGTGATAGCATATATTATATCCCTCACTGAGAAAACGCTGCTCACTGATTGGCTGATTTTACATCATGTGACCAAGCCTTCAAGGGTGATAGCATATATTATATCCCTCACTGAGAAAACGCTGCTCACTGATTGGATAACTTAACATCATGTGATCAAGCCCATAGGGTGATAGCATATATTATACCCTGTGAGAAAACCCTGTTTACTGATTCAGCATCAAGTCAATGAAGAGGGGCATTGGGAAAGGTTATATCCATGCACACACCCACGATTTGGAGACCAGGGGGCTTGACCAATTTTCAATCCCCCCTTCGAGGAACAAGCAAGCAAGAAAAAGGAGGTCATGAGCGGCACACCTCTTAGCAAATTTTGAGCCCCATGGGGGCTGATAAGGAGCTGACAAGTATAAAAACAAAGTAAAAATGAGCTTGAGCTTCGATCCTAGCAGAATCTTAATCGTAATCTCTCCATAAGCAGTTTCAGCAGTTCTCTTTATTCATGAAGCATAAAAACATTTTTTTTTCAATTTTTGCTGCTTTTTTACCTCAAAGCCCCCTCCCCCACAGTGCATGCATCATATCCGTCACTGATGATATCGCCACCGATTTTACGGACCTCCTACTTGCGAGAGGTGGTTGCAAACACCAGTTGCAGCAACTTATATGTATTCAAGCAATGCCTGTAGTTTCAGGCCGGTTCGTAAAAACGCTGATGATATCTTGCCTTCTGACTGGTCTAATCTACATCATGTGATTATGCCTTCTGGGCTGTTATTATATCTGTCATTTATAAAATCTATTTATTATGAATTAAATGAATAGTAATTGCTCTAAATCATGTCATTAAATAGGATATCATGGGCATGTTTAAAAATTCATTTAGAAACTTTCACTTGTTTTTGTTTTTCTTTTATTATTTTGATCATTAATTTTTTTTTTATGCAGAATTTCATAACAGCCAAAATGATAACAGTGAATTCAATAATATGCAAGGCAGTTGTATTTGAGGTATTTCCAGAAATATAAGAGTTTGTACAAAGTTTTATGTTAAAGGTGGGCTTTTGAGGGGTAAAAAAGGGTGGAAGCCTCAGAATCAGGTTTGACGTATCGCATTTGAAGCAATCTGATGGCCTAATCAATTTGATACTACAATGTATTTCTATGGAATTCTGGCGAAAATTGAGGTGATATGGGGAAAATATGATTTTATAGGGGTCGGGCCTGAACGTGCGGAGTTATTGTCCCATTGAAACAGAAAACATCCTAATTCTCTTATTTCATGGCCTTTGCAAATGGTTTTGTGTATTTATTTATATGTTTATGAGGGAAAAATTATTTTATAGGGGTCGGGCCTGAAAGTGCGGAGTTATTGTCCCATTGAAACAGAAAACATCCTAATTCTCTTATTTCATGGCCTTTGCAAATGGTTTTGTGTATTTATGTGTTTAGGAGCGTGACTTAAATAGTTGAATTACATGTATAATGCCAAAAAATATGTTAAGGAAAGAAAACAAAGGGTTGTGTTAACTGTATATTTATGACCCAGCTACTTCTTCTTTTTAGTTTATTTGCAATAGATTTATAGGGTTAAAAAAGCCTTGAGCATCTAGTTTAAGATGGAAGTGCGGTATATAACGTCTGTGTATTATTATTTATTCATCACGTTCATGGGCAGAGTTCTCTACTGTTCTGGAGTATGGATGAAGTGTATTTTAAAATGAATTCAAGGCTCTCACCGCAAGTAAATGGCTGAAAGTATGTTTATTCTTGTCTTATTTTCTTGCGCATTTGTTCAGCTGTTGCGTTTTTAACATTTTGATTTTGACTGCATGCATTTTCTGGAACGGTTGGTAACTCTGGATGTGTATTCGACTTTTGGGCAAATTTTTTTTATTTATTTCAAAATAATGAATTGGACTGGGAATCCTATACTGTTGAAGCTATATGACATCAGTGTATTATTATTATTTATTTGTCTCTTTTATAGGCAAAGTTGTCTACTGTCCTTAAATTCACATTAGTTGTATTTTCATATGAATCCAAGACTCTCACTAAAAGTGAATGAATGAGAGTATGGTCATTGTTGTCATGTTTTCTCTCACTTTTGTTCAGCTGTTTGGTTGCTCACATTTTAATTTTGACGTCATGCATTTTCCGGAGTGGTTGGCATCTCCGCTACTGTATTCTGCTTCTGGGCAAAAGGTGTAAACTTTATATTTAAATTGGACTGAGAAGCGTATACTGTTGAAGTATAAACTTATAATTCATGTTCTCGTAATTGTTTGTTCAGTTTGATGTTAGGGAACATGCTAGTTCATCTTAGATTATTTGCTCCTGCAAAATGCAAATGAATTAAGCAAATTACAACCACTTCATCTTTAATTTAGAATTATTTTTGGTTCAAAAGATGTAGACTACTAACTGTCTTATAAGACAGGAGGTACGTCATCATATAATTTAGCTGCTCAATGTTTTCCTAACATTTCATTATTGTAATCAAACTAATGGGGTGTTGCTCATAATCAACTGCAAATCAACTGCAACTTTGTGAATTGTAACACACATTTTTATTCGCGCACGGTATGCGCATTTAACAAGACGCGCATGAAACAATGATTTTGATTGGCACATTCCGATCAACTGCAACTTGCGATCAATTGCAACTTTTAAGCAACACCCCCATAGGTGCACAAAATCTCTCTTACATGTTAATTTCTACATTCATTTCCGAAAATGTTGGATAGAACCAAAATATTGAAATAATGTGTCTATCCAGGCTCTGTAGAACATTTTGAAAGGGGAGGGGCTGTGTATTTCACTTTTTTCCACGCTCTTTAAGTTGCATTATTGGAAAAAAAACTGGGAGGGATGGGGGCTACCACCCCCCTCCGGTTCCTTTCACAGTATATATAGATAAAAATAGAGTAAGTTTCCCACCATTTCCCTCAGAACCTATGTAAAACACATGCATTCTTGTGGGAGATGGTTTAATCTCAATTCATTTTGATACGCCATGGAGGCGCCGTAGTGTAGTGGACAGGACTCTCGCCTTTCAACTAGAGGGTCGTCGGTTCGAGTCCCACCCAGGGCGTTAATTTCCTTCAGCAAGAAATTCATCCACATTGTGTTGCACTCAACCCAGGTGAGGTGAATGGGTACTTGTTAGGAATATTTATTCCTTGAAACGCCAAGTGCGCTGCATGGTGGCTGCCGGGCTAAAGCCAGGGTAATAATGCTGCAACTGTAGAGCGTTTAGGGAATTCTCATGAAGAGTTGATAAGCGCTATATAAAAGCCGTTCATTATTACTATAGGGTTGCATGCATATTTTATTGAAAAAAAGTTTGATAGGAGGGGGGCTGCAACCCCCACCCCTCCCCATTCTACTAGTTTGAAAGCACAAACCCGAGACTTTGGGTTGTGAGTGTGCAGAGCATGATACAGGGCATGCGCTGTGTGACTACATCACACACATACAGCATTGCTCTATCCTCAGTCTAGGACGAGACACACAATGAGACACACAGAGCATACCATGTATCACTCTCTGTGTTTGTGCACAACAAAACCCAAGGGTCTGTTCTTGCAGACTACCATTCTACCTTCTCTTTATATGTGTTTACTTATCAATTTTTTTTTCTTAAAGCTTGAAGTACTAAATAGTAACTGCATGTCAGTTACGTGAAATATGATTAACTGTAATAGGTTTTTAAATTTTACTATTAGGCATTCAAATTCATTCCAAATGATATTGATTATTGAATTTGATGATGTATTGATGAAATTGGATGGGAAATCCTCTAATTCAATGGACCACTAAGAGTAGTACTATAAGTCATTCAAATTCATTCTAAATTGAATTGATTATTGAATTTGATGATGTATTGATGAAATTGGATGGGAAAACCTCTAATTCAATGGACCACTAAGAGTATTCATGTATCACCATTTGTGTATAATTTCGTAGAAAAAGTGCAATATTATCTTTCTGCATTCTAATTCATTCTTAATGCATTCCTGATCATTTTCTTATATTTATTTATTTCATCAAACAGTACAAAAATAGTACTATAACAAAGAGTATTTACAAGGGATATGTGACTATTTGTTTCCGTCTGTAAGTATATATATTCAGATTGTATATATATGATGTAAAGTTTAGAGGGAATGAATAAAGAGCTACGGGAATTAGCTTCATTTAGAAGAAAAATGCTGATTTTGAGAAGTGTCTTATTTGTGTTATGGGGTGTTGTTCAAAAGTTGCAATTGATTGCAAATCAACTGCAAATCAGTTTCAAATTGGTACGCGAATCTTCATTCGCACATGATATGCGATTCGAACAAGACGTGCATGAATTGTGTTATAGGGGTGTTCTTCAAAAGTTGGAATTTATCACAAATAAACTGCAAATTGCAGCGCGCATTTTCATCCACACATGATATGCGGTTCTAACAAGACGTGCATGAAACAATGATTTTGATTGGCGTGTTCCTATCAACTGCAACTTGCGATCAATGGCAACTTCTGAACAGCACCCAATAAAGTCATTCTATAAATTGGGCCAACATGTTCACAACTGGGCGTTGTGGTGTATGCCTGCAATCAAGCTGTTTAGGTTAGTCACAATTGAATTGGTTTGGTTCCTGCGCTGCGGGTTCGATCCTCGTTGCGTCTTTCTAATGATGCCTTTATGTACTTTAGAACAGTTATGACACCAAGGGGGTGTTGCTCAAAAGTTGCAATTGATCGCAAGTTGCAGTTGATCGGAACGCGCCAATCAAAATCATTGTTTCATGCGCTTCTTGTTAAATGCGCATACCGTACGCGAATGAAAATGCGCGTTACAATTGGCAAAGTTGCAGTTGATTTTTAGCAACACCCCACAAGTGCATTCGATGAAACATAGTTCATACACTTTCGAATAATTAAATGTGTCATGGGACAATACATCAGTGCGTCATGCTGTGCGGACATGACAGTCGAAAGCCATTCTCGAATTCAATAGCAATACAAGGATCATTGAATTGACGTGAAACTTAATTTTTACAGAAATATATTAAATCGTGATTAAATGTACCATAGGACCTAATGACAATTCGTAATAATAATGGTATGAAAAAAAAGTTTCACCGCCGTAGTATCTTTCTTCTGAAGACGCTATCTACATGGTTATTTTTTGTTTCGTAAGAGCAATTAATTGTAATTATATTGGAGCGCTGGTTTTCTATAGCTATTCTTATTACGAAATCGCCTCACATGCTGTCGAGGCTGAAGAAAATTGTTGAGAATGCGCGCATTAATTTTCTTCGGCATTGTATTTATTTCCCGATGAGGGGCCCATTACTTAAAATAGATAAATATGGTGCTGTCACATTAATTCGCGCATCATATTAATTCGTACATCTTATGAATCTCTACAAAATCGATGAAATATTGCAAATCTGACATCACCATCGTAAAGAGCGTTGTTTATTTGTACCTAGGGAGCAAAACCCTGATTTTAGGGTCAAGGTGCAATGACAAGAAAGATGGAGTAGTCCTATCTAGAATTGTTCTATGATTCCTGGGGAACATTTCTAGGGTGGACTACCCTTGCATCGAGGTGCACAAGCTTGTCAAAAATGCAGTTGCCGTGGCAACGACCCTCAAAAATCCGGATTTCTATTTTACTCATAATGGTCAATATATATATACTAATATTTTGTATTTACTGGTAAAAACCTGCGTTTTAGGATATTCCTTGATGGGGAAGTCTGATAAAATACTTTTTACATCAGCACGAATAACGGTTGCCATGGTAACAGCCGCATAATTGTAAAAAATCTAGAATTTTTTTTACATTTTAGCACAAAGTTAAATATTCTATTGATTTAAGTGGATCTATTGTCGATTATCTATATCGAATTACAAACATATCTTATCGGTATATAATGTACCCAAATATTATGTTTTATTAACCAGCCATTTTGTTACCATGACAACAAAAACAATGCTCGATACATGGTGTGTATCTGACTAGTTTATATATTTTGTACAATCCATCAAGTTATTGACATTGATTTTCATGGAATACTTTGACATTTCTTTACTGACAAGGAAATTTACATCACGTAGGATAGTTGTATTTGCATATTTCATCATTAGCTACATCGGTTGCCATGGTAACGACCAGAGGAGGGCCGAAAACATACCTTTTTGCCTTTTAGTGGCCATGTGTTTTGAAAATTGAAGTTATCAAGTCTAGTTAAAGTCCATTTTCGAGAATCATCAGCCTCAGGCATAATAGGCCAAACATGCCAAACTAACTGAGCACATTTAATCCAGAACATTCCACTCGTTACCATGGTAAAGTGAATAATACCTTCAGATATGCTTTTTTAAGTGCAGAATTAAACTTATTGGCTATATTTTGGCATTGTATCGGTGTTAAAATTCGATGTTGTGCCTTTTACAATTAATGTTCTTGTATTTTGATACAATTGGCAACTGTGAAACATAGAACAATACATTTCACATTATAATATATCTTGGTTGCCATGGTAACAGTCACAAAATGGTTCAAAGCTAAAAGTAATTGGGGGAAATTTATGAATTTAGCAGGTGCTAAAAGTGTTTGTACAGTCTTCAACAAGTTAAAATTTTTTAGTTCAGAATATATGAAAACTGTGAAAAATGTCAGAATGCGATTCATGTTATCATCTTTAACAGTTGCCATGGTAACGGCCACAAAATGACTCTAAGCTGTATAGGTAATTCAGAAATACTTACAAATTGAGAAGTATCTTGTGTGGTCTCTTTAACAACTTATTTTCAATTACTTTAAGACTCTAGATAACAGCGAAACTATTCCACTGCAATTCTGATCATCATCTAAAATCGTTACCATGGTAACAGCAACAGAATGGGTTGAAGCTAGAGTTATTTCAGCCATATTTACGAATTTAAACCGATAGACCAGTTTTGGGAGAGAGGAGAGATGGTACTTCAGATATTTAACTACTTTGTGAGCTGCAAAAAAAATATTACCATAATGTTTTTTTTAATGGCAAATTAGAGCAATTTCATAGTTTATTTGAATAAAATTGATCAAGAAATGGCTTAATTATCGCAAAATAAAAAAAAATGATGATGCGGTCGCTCTCCCTAACATAATGTGCTTTACGCACAAAATAATGTGAACTCACACACCGCAAACAATACCACCTATTGCTCCACCCATTCTGGGCCGACGCTACCCCGTGTGAAAACACGTACCACACCGCACGAATAATGGCTGATTGACGTGTTCGACGTGAAATACATCAGTATACGAGCAAAAATCTTCTCTTAATTTCGTACACAGATATATCTAGGCATGTAAAGCAACTTGTGAATACATCAGCTCGTTTCACATCACTTTCTGCATCACGACCATTACAAATCTATATTTGCAGTTCTGTAGTAGGTGTTTAGAGTTTGTGTTGAGTCTTTAACAATTTGGTTGTAAGTATTTCAATGAACACGATAGTTATTCTTTTAAAAAATAATGCACTGCAAATAATCGTGCTTATTGGTTGCCATGGTAACGCCCCTTCAATGGCTCGTAGTTAGGAGTCATGAAGCTATAGGTACATACGGTTAAAAGTTTAACAGGTTATTTTCAAGTACATTCAAATACACGAAACTGTGCAAATTTTCAAAATGCATTTAGAGTTTTTGATTATAACCATTGTCATGATAACAGATACTCAGTGAATGGAATCTAACAGTATTTCAGTATAACTATTTGCGAGTTGAGAAAAATGTTATTGTTTTTTTTT
>BQKZ01011691.1:2037-16483 GCA_036244855.1 Temnopleurus reevesii | reverse complement strand
AAAACCTCACGCTCGCATATCAATGTATGCATGTGTTGTGTGTATGTATACAATGCACACAATCCGCAATACGAACCCTTTTTTCAGTAGCCTAGGAGTGAAGTTACACTTTAAGACCGAGTTGCGGAATAAGGTCGGAACATACGTCGGCCTACGTTTTGACAATTAAAAACGCTCCCTGCACAAAAAAGGCATGCGCCGGTGGACTGACGCTCGGTGTACACTCCTTGCGCGCAAGTCGTATTAACGTCAGCCCACCGTCTGATTAACGCTCGCGGAGCGTTTTTAATTAAAAAAAAAAACGCTGGGCCGACGCAAGCTAAAAACGCAAAGGTGTGAGTCGGCCTTCACAGAAAGGTTAGTTGGTACAGTTGCTGCAAAAAGTACTATTAATGAACTTTTGTGTTGGTGAGTTTGAGGAATTGACATATTTCAATTGAAATAGTCATAAAAGGGTTATTGAACTATACAGTATTAGATTCCATTAATAAAAACGAAATCGGGGGAGGGGACATGAAATTAAATGGGACAGTGACAAAAGAAATTCATTTTTCATTTTAAAAAATAGACGAGGTAAATGGAATTAGATACAAAAAGGCTTTGAATTCAAAAGTGTATCACTATAGCAGTCACTGATTGGGAGTATATATTTTCAACGCCGTCACTGCATCAAATATAACCATTTGATAATATCCAACAAGAAAAACAAAAAAGCCGAATAAAACTAGCAAGAAACAAAAATTCTATCAAGTTGTTTGGTAAGCAATGCTGCTTGAGATGGAGACATATTTTCCGGTTCAATCAAAATGAATCAATTAAAAAAGGGCAAAAGCAAATTACACAAGAAAAACGATTTAAAGAGCGGAATTATTTCACAGAGCTCCATTCTCATACAAACTTTAAGGCCGACTCACATCTTTGCGTTTTTAGCCCGCGTCGGCTCACATTATACGCTGATTAGACGGTGGACTGACGATCGGTTTGCGCCCAATGAGCGTACGCCAAACGTAAGTCCACCGCATGACCCGCGTCTTTAATCTGTTCGTCCAGGGAAAGTGTTTTTAATTTAAAAAAATAAAACACTGCGCTGACGCAGGCTCAATGTCCAAAGGTGTGAGTCGGCCTTCAACGTTATGTGGAACACGATGAAGGAAATGAGTAATAATATTCATTCTCAGAATTTAACGGCGGAAGACTGTTAAGGTCATTAAAAGGATATGAGAAAGAGTCAGTCAAATGATTTTAACTTTGATTTTGAAACTTGGATGAACAAAATCTAATGGACAATTGAAAGGATCAATGGAATAATCTGCAGTTATTGACAAAGTAAAGAAATTAATGAATGATAAATCGGAAGGACGAAACATAATTACTAGTGATGAATTGTTGAAAATGAGTTCAAAAGTTTCATTAACCACTTAACTATTCAATATAGTCTTTGATAGCGGAAATTTCCGATAGAACACTGTAGAATGGAAGAAAGGTCTCATGAAACCTTTTTATAATTGAAGATGAATACAACTTTTCATTGCAGAAAGAGTTATTAAGTGCATCAAGTCACATGACATGCTAGGAAAATAGGGGTTTCAAGTGTAGATATATCACGTGTTTCACGCATGCATCTATAATTTGAAGACCCGGGGGCTCAATCGAAGTAGAATTTTACGCCACCCCCTCAACCGAGGAGCTTAAAAGCAAATAAAAAAGGCCGTCAGCTAAAATTTTGCGTCCCAATCACCGATTTGCGCCCTTTTCCCATAAACGTTTGCATCCCTCTGATCCGGAGGTTGGGAGGGGGTGCTAGAGACGCCCCCCCCCCCCCCCCCGCTGCGCACATATAATGTGCACATCATTCTTGATTTGTATCTAAAACGGGGGAATCGATTTCACACTGCCTTTGTTCGTTACACAAAAGTACTTGTTTTCTTTGATAGATCTTTCTTACGGTACGAAACCTATCAATCATTGGATAAGATTACCCCTTATCCAATGATTGATAGGTTTCATAATTCATAATTTTTTATTAAGAATATGATTAGTCATAGGCTTGCATCTCATCCTCCCATGTTATATAATTCAACATAGACCCACTCTTAATTCCTTCAGGAAACACGTATAAATACATTTTACGTACTGCCATATGAATAAAAATGCTATAAAATCATATCAGGATTGGTTTCTGTAATCGAGAATGATATTTTGTTGGAATCATTCTTAAAACCTAATGGCTGGTACATGAAGTGCCATAGAGTTATAAAAAGGCATGCCCTGAAGGAACTGGGAGTGCCATCTTCTACTAAGTTGGGTTTTTTTTTGCAATAGGCCTATATGGGGTGTAGATTATTTTGACACTCTTTGTTAGCTGAAATATCTTGCTAAAAGTCATGGAATATATTCAATTAATAGAAAAGGGACATAATTTTGCGAGAAGCTATAGACTAATCTTCAAGTCGAGACATTGTAATTTTCTTCCTTTGTCGATTTTGGTCTTTGGTACGTAGGTCATAACTTAATTAATCAAGAATTGTTTTACCCTCCATAATTTACAAAGCCTGTATTACATATTCATTTCAACAATAGATGTTTATATTTACGAAGAATTATTAACAAGTGAATCAATGGAAAACGAACGTACTTTGGTCATGTCACGATACTTATGGCAAGGGTATTGGAGGGTATCCGGAGCGATATTGACGTGAAGCAAGGAGAGCATTTAACTCCAAAATTGTTCTCTTTATTCTTGAATGACTTTGAATTATTTCTCAATGAACCATACTCCTGATTCTTTTCTAGATGAGTTCTGCGCGAATCAAGATGGCGATGTATATTTTGAATTATTACTTATGCAAAATATACACTTGTTTTGGGGCAAATGTTTCACAAAGCGATTACGGTTTGGATGACGACTGCCATCTTCGGCACCTAATTGGAAAAACATAAAATAAACTTTCTAAGAAGAAGGAGTCAGGAAAAGACCATGTTTTTGTTCGGAAGTGACGAAATTAAAGTTTGTGATTTAATTGTTGACTATTCTTTTATAAGGGATCAACCATCAATTTAGTAATGATTTGAAAAAAAAAATATTCAAGACCTATCCTTCCATTTATCTATCCATTTGAACTTAATTTGAATTATTTTGTTACTCAATGGACAGAAAACTGAATAGAATTTGTGTGCATATATATGTGTTACGTATTATAAATGATTGTTCCCTGATACCTAGAATGGGTCGTGAATCTGAAATACTTTTCAAACTTTCCCAAAATATCGCGACGGGCTTTTGTGGCGCCCCGGAGCCTGGAAGTACGCCCCCTGTATCCGGTGACGTGGAGTCATTTCCTAAATCGTACTAAACACAGCAAAACAAGTTTTATCCGTCCATGAATGTTTTTTTTTTAACAGGGGGTGTCTAGTAAAAAAAATTTTTCAGGTGATATTTATCAACTTTTAAAATGTTATTAATGATCAGACTTTATACTATCAATGCATTTTAGGGTAATTTTTTTTTAATTCATAATCCCAATATTTTCATTAAGAACGTTCTTTAGGCACAGCATACATACGTTGATCAGACGATAGACTCACGTTTGGCTTGCGCTCAAAGAGCGTAAGGGTTAAACACTTTTTTTGGTTATGTTTATATAGAATATCCACGGGGAGGTGTACGAGATGGACGATGATCTCCTCGCCGCTGTCGATGAGAAAGAAGGATGTCCCGATGCATATGTTCGGAGAAAGATCAAGATTATAATGGACAACATGGCCGATGGCTCCGATCCAAAGATCTTAGATTGCTGGTTTTACGTCTTACCAAGGTAAGACATTTCTTGAGCACAGTCATAATAGCCGTAATGCATAAGCTTTCCTTTTTTTTTGGGGGGGGGGGGTATACTGATTCTAAACTTTGATTTGTTGATGCGTATTATGTTCGGAGAAAGATCAAGATCATAATGGACAACATGGCCGATGGCTCCGATCCAAAGACCCTATATATGCTGTATACGTGTTACCGAGGTTAGACATATATTTTACATCTTATCATTGGTATAAAAGAAGCAATATCCAGGTTTGGTTCAATCAGGGAAATTGCCGTCACAATCGAAAGGTCATGGGTTCGATGCATATTCAGAAAAATGATTAAGAATGTACCGTATGCGGTAGATAAAATGAATGATGGCTCCAATTAACAAACTTTTTTAATCATTCTGTATTCATTAAGAACTAAATGCCCTTTCAAAAAAATGTTGGTATCAATAGGGATCTTCATCACGAAAAACACATGCAAAATAGTATACGCAAGATCAATAAGATTTACAAACAATTTGTAAATACAATAGTTTTCATATTTTAGTGTACTGGGACTAATTATTAACAAATTCTTAAAGCTATTATCTTCTGGCTAAGACATCCTAACTTGTTGAGCCACCTTCTTAACATAGACTCAAACTTTGATAAGTCTATGTTATGAAGGTGGCACAGGAAAAGGAAAGCTAGGACCATTTCAATCGCAATTGACCCTTGGTTTTACGCGATGTTCCGTTATTCACATCTTCCTTCCGGAAGGGTTTGTGTTTGCAAGAAAACGAGAGTTAAAACGTTTCTTGCAAAAGGGATCCGATTTCCTGTTCAATGCCATTTAAATATGTTGTAGGAACCGCACCACCCATAGGATATGTTGAAGGACTGAAGGTAAAGGGACTTTGCAATACACATTTAACATTTTACGCTGTCGTAATTATATTTTCTCGCATTTACTGAAAGACTTTGACGCTTCACCCCTGGCCCTCCCATCCAACCGCGGTCATTATCTATTGTTTTTTGTGAAATTAGAAGCCTGTACCATTGTCAGGATTGGTAAAATTGAGACAAGAAAGCTATAAGACGATCCCAACTTAAACTAGGTATAGATTCGTTATGGTCGGGATGCAGAAATTGATGTTAAAGGAGCTGATGTATTCACAGATTGCTTTGCATGCCTAAATGTATCTGCATACGAAATAAGGAGAGGATTTTCGCTCGTATTCTGGCGAATTTCACTTCGAAAATGAATCAGCCGTACGGTTCGCTAAATAAATCGCACGAGGGCCGAATGGATGGAGTGACCGGTGGTATCGTGTGTGGCGTGAGAGTTCGCATTCATTTTGTACGTGAAGCGATGTTGTGTTGGGGGCGCGACATGTGTCGTGAGTTTTTGTTTTGCAATAATTAAGCCATTGATCGATTTTATTCAAACAAACTATGAACATGCTCTAATTTGCTATTGAAAGACTGCATTATGGTAATACTGTTACTGCAGCCTGCAAACTATCTAGAGCGCCATCTCCCCCAAAACTGATCTATCGGTTTAACCTTTGCCTTCAGGGTTTCAAGCTATAATTGTACTATCCTGTTGTACATATATTGTCTTTTGTGTTTTGAAAAGTAAAAAGAATCAATAGAAAATCGGAACACATTCGAAACTTAATCTAACCTTTAAGATTTTTTCATTGTAGATACTTGTTATGACGTCAAATGAGAAATAATTCAATTATTAGATTTAGTCCATGTATCATCTTGGGACACCTCGCCGAAGCAGTTATTGACCAAAGAAGTTATTGAGCAAAGTCCATCATCTTGGTCATTTCACTTGTCAAAATGTACAAACCTCTTCAAAATGATGATTGATAAAGCTCCGTATACATTTCTCATTAGGTCCCGGTCACATATACCCCGAGAGCTACACGATTCAACACGACTCTTTGTTAATTCACAGTTAATTGCCTCCGAACAAAGATTCGTGTTGAATCGTGTTGCTTCCGGGGCCCTATGAGACCGGGGCCTTAGACATATAAGCCCCAAAGCCCCGAAAGTAACATTATTCAACACGACTCTTTGTTCGGAGGGAGCTACATGTAAATTGAATAAAGAGTCGTGTTGAATCGTGTTGCTTCCGAGCTTCTATGTAACTGGGGCCATACGGAATCAAAATAATCAAAATTATGATTGATAAAGCTCCGTATCTGTATCCTTTTCCTCATTACAGAATCGCCTCGTCTTTTCTGTCACATAAGCCTCGGTCACATAGGGCGCCGGAAGCAACACGATTCAACACGACTCTTGATTCGGAGACAGCTAACTGTGAAATGAACAAAGAGTCGTGTTGATTCGTGTTGCTTTCGGGGTTCTATATGACTGGGGCCTAAATACGGAATCAAAATAATCAAAATCATGATTGATAAAGATCCGTATTCATATATATATATATATATATATAACAAGATACAATCTATTTCCGAAACATTAAGTCGAACGCGGTTCTTTGTAATGCTATTCAAATCGGAACCGGCCTCTGATTGTTGTGCCCTCACCATTCAATACACGGCTCACGGATCTATTGTCCATGACCCATTGTACTTTGCGGAAATAGTTTATGTCGCGTTATATATTTATATGTATTTTTGTTCATTGCAGATTCACATCGACTATGCTATCGCTAGACAGATACGAATCCTACGACACAAATGGCGCCCACGGCAAACCTTACATCCAAATGTTCGACCATGCAACCAAACAGTGGCTAATCCCTTCCGAGGACGTCTACAAGGAGATAGCGATGCTCGGTATACAAGGAGGAGAAACGTGACAGCGTCAAGAGAAGACTCTACCTCATAAAAATATTTGTTCATCTTGAGCAGAAAAATCAGATGATTGGAACATAAATGTTTTAAAAAACGAGAAAAATTCGACAACTTATAAAAAGGCTACATGAACGTGTATATATCTATAGAAATTAGCAACTGATGACTTCATAGGAGCATAATCGGCAATCTTTATATTCCTATCAGTGTTTATAGAATGCTATTTTTTACCCCAAAGATATTTTCCTCAAAAATTTTAATAGATCTGTAGATCCCCTATATGCATGTTTTCATTAATACTGCAAACTTTGTATCTTTCTGTAGAAATGATGAATTTTGAACCATGAATATAAACGAACTGATGCTTTGTAGTGCACCAGTGATGTCATGAAATTTACATGTTTTTCAAATCATTAAAGGGTAACTTCACCTAGAGATTGATGCACTCTCAGTAGGTGAAGAAAAATACAATGATCAAACTGTGAAAATGTTAGCAAAATCCAACAATCCATTCAAAAGTTATGACTTTTTAAAGTTTTTATTTAAACCCCCATGGGCTCCTTAAATTGGCAACGTACAGGCTCAAAATGGCTGCCAACATGGATAATTCTCAATTCACTTTGTACACAGAATTTCACATTTTCTTTTTTTTCAGAAAAGTAGACAATAAACCGACAAAATTCATTCCGAAATGCATGTAGAATCAAATGTCCATTTCATACTTAAAGAGAAAAGTACAATGTTGTCTATTTTTCTAGAAAAAGAAGAAAATGTGAAATTCTGTGTACAAAGTGAATGGAGAGTTTTCCATGTTGGCAGCCATTTTGTGCCAGTACGTTGTCAATTTGAGGAGCCCATGAGGGGTGCACTGTAAAAAAATAAAAACTTTGAAAATTCATAACTTTTGAATGGATTGTTGGATTTTGCTCAAATTTTCACAAATTGACCTTTGTATTTTTCTTCATCCACTGAGCGCACATCAATGTCTGGGTGAGGTTCCCATTTAAGAATTTATAACTCCTTTTTTTTTTTTATTACTTGTCCAATTTTCTTCAAACTTTATTTGTTCTTTTTTTTTTGCTCTTGGTAGAAATTTGTTTTATCATGGACATCTATAAAGAAATGTTACTGGCATAACAAATGCAACCTGGGTGGTGTTTCAGCAGGTTATGGAAGACTGTAAAAAGAGTTTAAATACGACCGGTATCAGTTCTTGAGCTGAATGACTGATAGTCCTAAGAGTATTCAGAATAAGAACCGATACAAGTCTTTCGTTATTTGGTGACACACCGTACATCAATGCCGCATACAGGATTTTACAGTGGGAGGGTAGATCGCACAATTGCTCTCCCTTTAGACACCGAGCTTTGCAGGGAACAATATCATCAGTCTTAAAAAATACACCCCTTTTGGGCTTCATTTTGTCCTGCTCCCACTCCACCCTGTAGTTCCCGCTTCCGTCTACCTGTTTGNGAGTCATACGACACAAATGGCGCCCACGGCAAACCATACATCCAAATGTTCGACCATGCAACCAAACAATGGCTGATACCGTCTGAAGACGTCTACAAGGAGATAGCGATGCTTGGTATACAAGGAGGAGAAACTTGACAGCATCAAGAGAAAACTCTACCTCAGAAAAATATTTGTTCATCTTGAGCAGAAAAATCAGATGATTGGAACATAAATGTTTTAAAAAACGAGAAAAATTCGACAACTTATAAAAAGGCTACATGAACGTGTAAATATCTATGGAAATTGGCAAATGATGACGCCACAGGTGCACACTCGACAACTTTTATATTCCTATCAGTGTTTGTAGAATATCACTTTTTCCCCCCAAAAAAATGTTTTCTTCCAAATCTTAGATATGGGATATCTTCATAATAATTATGTAGATCCCTTATTTGCATGTTTACATTAATACAAACTTTTGCATCTTTCTGTAGCAATGGTGAATTTTGCTCCATAAATATAAACAAAAATGACGCATAGAACTGAACCCATGATGTCATATTGGCATGCCTGAAAAATTTCACTGATTTATCAATTTTTCCCAAATTATTTAGAATTCATAACTTTTCTTTATTGCTTGTCCGATTTTCTTCAAACTTTTTTTGTTCTACTTGAGAAAGACTGGAGTATGTTAAAGAGTGTCATACGCGTACGATTTTCGATCATTTAGTCCAACGAGTGATACCAGTCATGCGCAAGTCGTTCTAAAAAGTCTTTCGTAATTTGGTGAAACACCTGGAGGCCATTTCATGAAACTTCGTCGGCAACAAAATTAGTAAGCGGAGACAAATCCAGTGAAATCCCTGATTCTGATTGGCTTAAAACCACTGCTGCTAACTGTTGTTATAGCAACTGTCGGAAAATCCGCTCTTGTCGCACTAACTAATTTTGATGAAATGGCCCCCTAGGCTGTGTTTTACCAGGTTAAGAAAAACTGTAAAAAGTACGACTGGTAAATGTATCAGCTTTTCAGCCAAATGATTGACAGTCGAATGAGTATTGATCATATAATAACTGATACCAATCTTTCGTTACTTGGTGCAGGTGAAACACCACCCATATAAATGGCGCATATAGGACTGTACAAGGAAGGGGGAAGGGTATAGATCACCCTGTAGACGTCGAGCTGAGAAAGAACGACAGATTGCATCCCCTTAAAGCAAATTTTCCTTTTTGAACTGCATTTTCCCTATGCACCCATCCTACCTTTAGACACCCCCTCCCAGGGTGCACATAATCAATTGAAAGTGAACGAAGTAGAGAAAGCAGTGAAAATTTGAAGAAAATCTAATCGTACGTTTAGGAGCTTCATAAATTCATAGTTTTAGTAAACTTTACAGCCTTGAATACAAAGTTGTAACTGATGTATGATAATTCTCAAGAAGCTCCGTTGTGGTTTGTCGGACTATGTATTCGTAGAAATTCGAAGTAAAAAAACAATATAGGCCTATGTTTCTACGACCATTCGTTCGAATTAACCAGTTTTTTAATCACGAGTCTTTGGAATAACATACTGCAAATGATTTTACGTTTTTAATAAAGTGAAGAAAAATAACTCCATCTCAAAGTTGATTGCTTTATCGACGTTTGCAAGACAAAGGTAAACTATCTTGAATGACAAACATGGCCTTTATTATAGAAAAATCTTGAATGTGATCTAACTCATTCCATTGTGGTGTGGCATTCAGAGCAGCTAATGCTTATTAAGGTCATGCAATGGTTATTTTTGTAAATCCAATATACTTCGCCAAAACATTGTTATACTTTTACTCGGATTATTATCTGGGAAAACTGTGTAAGCTCAGCCTTCGCGTACATGTTTTGTACTCATATCAAACATTTCAAATGTCTGTGAAAAAATGGCAAACTTATGTTAGCCTGTAGAAATTAGAGATAACTTGTCACGCCCACGCGCTGGTTCCAAACTTTATTTACATTTTTGAAGTAATAATAATAATGATAATAATTATATTATCTCTTATTTACCCAGGGTAACCACATGACTTTGCATAACATTAAGTTATTATTACCCTTCTCCACTTTTAAATGCCGAGCGCCTGGCAAGAAGGCAGATGGTCCCATTTTTTAAATGTCTTTGGTATGACTCGGCCGGGGATCGAACCCACGACCTTCGTTCATGGAACAGACGCTCTACCACTGAGCCACACATGCCTGGCATGTCTGCAGCAGCGGGTATTTAGAAAATTAAATATCTGATTGTGCATAATTAATAGTGGGATATTTTCACCGAGCAATAATCACCCCTGAACCAAATATAGCAGCAGAACGCTTTCTTCATTTGAAACTTTGTGTGGCTAAAAGTAAGCTAATGTTCGAGCGCAATTTTTTTTTTCTGCCACCACAAAGTTTTGTATGAAAAGACATTACGGTTCTTTGGCACGCGCCTCAAGCCTAACTGATTGGTCGAATTAAAATCCGTGTTGCTACGTGCGAGTTTGTGCCCCAGTTTTCGTGTCATATTAGCCGTTGCAGTAAAGAATAAGCATGACTATAAGCACGACTACATGATGACATCACATAGGTAAGCCCCAGTCACATAGAGGCAGCGATTTAACACGATTGAACACGACTATTTGTCCAGTTGAGTCCTGAGTAACCCGATTAACTGTCCCCGAACAAAGACGTACACATAACTCAGATCACAGAGGACTCAACTTGACTAAGAATCGTGTTGAATCGGGGTTCTTATGTGACTGGAGCTCTGGCATATTATGAAAAAGTTTCACTACTGTGACCAGTTATGCGTAGAGTCGTGACCAGCTCAGTGAAACACAGCCTCTGTTACGTCTTTCGGATGGTGACGTCAAAGGTCGGTCCCAAACACTAGTCTCTACCCCCTCTCTCTCTCTCTCCCTCCTCTCTCACTCCTCCGCCCCTTTCCCTCTCCATCACTTTCCCTTCATATTATTGCTCTTTGTATTTCCATACGGTACCCATTATGACCCAGCACACCCCATCACCACGGTCCATCCCCCCCCCCCCATTTCTCTTACTCTCTGTATTTCTCTCTCTCTCTATCTCTCTCACCACTTTCATGAACAATTTTGCGAAACCCCGTTTAATCCTGGCATATTGTTTGTGATTCATACATCTTACCATCTGAAGGAGTAGTCCTATCCAATAAATACTTCTCTGTTGCCCAGTTACCAACGTGCCCCGGTAAATATCAAGCTTTGTCGAGTTGCCAATTATGATTGACTCGAATTTTCGCATTTATGCGTGCTATGTGACGTTTATCAGCGTCTAAAGGCCGAGTCACACCTTTGCGCTTTAGCCTGCGTCAGCCCAGCGGTTTTTTTTTTCAAAATTAAAAACGCACCCGAGACGCACACAGACGCGGTTCATACGGAAGACTGCTGACTTTTGGCCTGCGCTCCTTTAGCGCAAAGTCGAACGCAAAGTCGAACGCCAGTCCACCATCTGATCAGTTGTAAACTGTGAGCGTAGGGACCGTTTTCATTAAAAAAAAAAAAACACTGGGCTGACGCAAGCTAAAAACGCAAAGGTGTGAGTCGGCCTTAATGTTGAATGTTATTACTCTTTGAAATAACATCATTCTATGTGTAACTATAGCAGTGAAATGATTATGCTGAAGTCCGTTAGAAGGAAGATTCGGATGAAAATACAGTAATTTGTTTTATTAATTTTGTTCAAGTTTTTTGATGAAGCCTATCTCATAGGACAATTCCACATGGCCGGGAACGGAATTACATGTCATTTGAGCTACATTTATTTTTTTGTCCGTTATAGCTTAGTGACCGACTTTCAGAGACGAGCCAAACTCCTCAGGGTGCTACAAGATTTTTTTTTTTCACCAATTGCCCCTTCGGGTAACCGAGTTTTCAAATCAATTGCCCGAACAAAAGTTTGTCTTGCCCAACATTGGTAGCCAATGCCAATTTGCACATGTTATTAGAGGAAAACTATTATAAAACTGTTACTTGCCCTATCGGGCAAGTGACAATTTTATTTACTTACCGACAGTTTAATTTTGTTGCCCCGGGCATGCGGGCAAGTGGGTTTGTAGCGCCCTGCTCCTAAAAGGTAATATGAAGTAAGAGCTAACAAATGGGAAGGTCGAAAGAAACATTTATAATGTCTGCATGGGAGGCTCAAAGGTTTGACGAAAGTGGGTAATGAAATTACATCCGAGAATGTGCCCGCTATGGTAATTAAAGCCCAAGTGTAGTTTTGGAAAAGATGAAGAAATGTGAATTTTGGGGATGTTTATCATGACATGTAATTCTTATACACATTTTGAGACCATAGCAGATTTTTTTACGAACTGATTCTTTTGAAAATTTGAATTTGACTGTTAAATCATATTTAGCGCCCTCTCTTGGTTATAGCATTACTTTGCTCGTTATCGATCATATACAAAGTTATTTCCGAAATTTGACAATAGAATGATATAGAGATATACACAACAATTAAATTCTGAAATTTCCATCCAATTCTGAGCATGGGAAGTTGTCCTTTATCAAGAAAGAAAATATTGCAATAGTGTGGTGCAGCACCACACCAAAAAAATGCACATTTTGGGTTAGAGCTTTCCGCAAACTCGTTTATTTTTCGCACAATCTTTTGTGCAATATGTTTATGATACTATATTTAATTTCATATAGATTTGAAGACAAAATCTGGTGATAAGAATATTCGCTTTTACCAAAATTCTAATTGGGCTTTAAACAGTTCATAAATTTTATCTATAACACATTTCCGAATAGAGATTTCATGACTATGTTACATTTTTGACATATTCTAAGCATATTTTCTAAAATAATCGTCTACGAGCAAATTTAGAGGCACTTTAAAAAGTATTACCGAGTTCTTCCAATGTGGAGTTACCCAGAACAAACAAGGCCGTACAACTTGTATTGAAATGTGCCCACACAACAATCACAAGCCGGTTCCTGTTTGAATAGCATTACAAAGGAGCATAATTTTGCGGAAATAGATTACATTGTGTTACATGCTCCTATATATAGCGCTCTTTCGCATCATTATTATTACCCTGGCTTTATAACCAACACACACGAAAATTGGAGAAAGAGATATTCTTTCTAGGTATACCCATTCACTTCACCTAGGTTTAGTGCAGCACAGTGGATGAATTTCTTGCAAAATAAAATTAACGAGAGCTGTGGGTTTCGAACCTTGACTTTCTGGTTTGAAGGCGAGAGTAAGTGTCTGGAAATGAAAATTTTAGCTACGCGGATGGATACTCCCGCGCTTAAATACACCTTTTATGTTAAAGCGGGAATTTTAAATACCTTCGAGAGCAGACACGTCACTTGTATCATAGCGTTCGAGTGAAACATCCAACCTACTAGTATATCAAGCGCAATAGAGTATATGCATATAGTGATTGCGCTATATAAATGGACCTATTATTATCATTAATCAGATTACAATAAAAATATGTTTGTATTTTTTATATTGTAAGGGAAAATTTTCTAACATGGAATCGCACTAATGGGATGTTTTGATTAATTAACACAATGAATAAAATGTAATTTCAGCTCAATCAATGTCTTCTCTACATCAATACGATACAAAAACACTGTTTTTTTTTAACAGGGTGTGTGGCTCAGAGGGTTAGGGTATCAGTCACTCAATCCGAATGTCATCGGTTCGAGCCCATAGTGGACATACCTGGAAAAGTTTGTTTTTTAGGCTACTTACTTAAATAAATAATGTTTTAATATCTGACTCCATTTAAGCAGAAGATTTTCATAATAGAATGGAGTAATAGATACTCAATAGAATTAAGGGAATTTTTCCTCAATTTGATTGTATCATTTTTATGAATTCTAGCTAAGGGTTTATTCTAAAAGAGGATGGTTCTTTTAGACATTGAGAGGGAAGGGGAGTCTTAAAGTTTTGTTTAATCTCATGGCGTGTATCATTCAGAGTTGGAATATGTATGCCAAAACAAGGAGAAGATTAAATAATATAGGTTTGCCCGGTCAACTTCAAACTATCTACGAACATGACGAAGGATTTGACGTTTCGGAAATTCAATTTCGTCTGGATCGCGATCGCGAGTACAAATCAGAATTCAAATTCGTCTTCGGTAACTTGTAATCAACAACTTAGCAATCATATTGCTTTTCTCGATTACCAAATTGACGGAACATGTACGAAATTTCGTCAATCACAACTTTGAATTCGTCCGCTTGTAAACATTGCGGTAATTGCGAGGTTTCAATTTCGTCAATGAGCATGCATGTTCAAAGTATTTGCGATCATGTTAGGAAAATTATGTTAAATATCTATAATGAGCGTTAAAA
>BQKZ01011688.1:0-10053 GCA_036244855.1 Temnopleurus reevesii | reverse complement strand
TTTCACATCATAGGGGTTGCACTCAGCAAAGGAATACATCGCAACCCAAGGCTCTGTACCATACTTAGTTAATGGTTAAAAAGGGATTTTATCACCAACGAAATTGATCCATACAATATGATTCTCACTAAATTTTCTCCTTTAATATTTCACATCATAGGGGTTGCACTCAGCAAAGGAATACATCGCAACCCAAGGCCCCGTACCCGACTCAGTGAATGATTTCTGGGAGATGGTGTTTGAGAATAAGAGTACGACCATCGCCATGATCACCGGACTGGTGGAAGGAGGCAAGGTAAGACATTACGCATCATTCCTGGTCGTGCCATTTATCTGCCATTTATTTACCCTTCCTAGAAGTGGGGATAAAAAAAATGTACACTGGTTTTACCTTTGTGGTCGAGTGAAGAAACAAAATTGATGCAAAGATGTTTAATTTACAGTATCATTCTCTATTCTACAGAAAACGGGAGAGAATGAGAGAAATTTGTATGGAGGAGAAAGCTTGAAGAATGAGAAAATGCTCTTGAGTGAATGGAGACAAGAAAGGAAAGTGGGGAAGAAAATAATAAACTGTACAGACAACAAAGAGAATAGATGATATAGCAAACATAAGATTAGAATGAAGAGTTATTCTGGGAGGAGATGGAGAATTATGGTAAACATAAAGGAAAGGCAGAGAAAAGAAAAGTATAGAAGAGCTAGAAAGATAAGAGGAGAGAAAGGGGATGAAATTAAATAAGGATGTAGTAATCACATAAACTTTTCATCTTATGTGCAGACTAAATGTGAGCACTACTGGCCGGATACGAACACCCCAGTGAACTATGGCAGCGTAACAGTCACCATGACGCACACACAGGAAATGGAGCACTGGGTCGTCAGGTCATTCATCCTTGAAAAGGTAAGAATCATGGTGGTGATGTGAATGGTGTTGGAGGTGGTGGTAATGGTGGAGCATGTGGTGATGATGAAAATGATGGTGGGGATCATGATAATGATGAGAGTGATGTGTGTGCTGTTGGTAGTGGTGGTGATGGTGATGATGAGGATGATGTAATAATGATGTCACGAAGAAGATGATGATGATAATGATTATGCTGCTGATAGTGATGGTTGTAGTGGTGATGATGGTGGTGATGATGACAATTATGATAATGTTTGTGATGATGATGGATGATGTTTGTGGTCATAGTGGTAGTGATGGTGGAGATGGTGATTGCGGTGGTTATAGCGTTGATGATCATCATGATGGTTGTGATAGCGATGGTCGTGAAGAGGGTAGTTGCAGTAGTGATGGTGGTAATGATGGTTGTAGTGGTGATGGGAGCATCCCACGAGTCCGACAGCCCACGAGTCCGACAGCTCACGAGTCCGACAGAAATGAATATAAGCCTACTACATCGACAATTTTCACAATGAGGTTCGAGCTAGACATTTTTACGTTCACGCTTGCAAGATCGACACTGACAAATTATTTGCTTTGAGCCCGACAGCACGCAAACAGACCTACAAGACCGACTAACGTAAATATAGTGCTGTCGGACTAATAGACCAATTTTTACTAGAGTCGGTCTCATTTGCAAAATTTATGTTCGGTCGTAATCATGTGCGTTTTCATAATTTTGTCGGATTAATGAGTTGTCTGACTCTAATCCGTTTTTATGTAATGTCTATTTCGTGCACCAATTATTCAAAATGTCGGCCTCGTAAGCTGTCGGACTCGTGGGCTGTCGGACTCGTCGGTAGTACCCGTGGTGATGATGCCGGTTGAAGTGATGGTTTGGGGGGATGTTGGTGACTTTGATGGTGGTGATGGGGGATGACATCCATGATGATGATATTGTAACAATATTAATCACAGTGATCGTCATCATAATGGTGATGATGACGATAATGATGATAGCGGTGGTGTTCGTGGTGATCAAAGTTTTTGATGATTGGGGTGGATGTTGATGATTATCTGACAACTTAATTTGACGGTGATGTTGATGGTGTTGGTGTTTATGATGATGATGATGATGATGATGATGATACTTGTGGTGGTGGTGATAATTAGCTTACAATATTTTTTATGGTGACTGTGATGATGATGAAATGGATAGTGATCATGATGATAGGATTCCAATTTGTATTATCTTGAATATCTAAGCAACTCAGTACAATTGTTACTATGATGCTGCTGATGTTGACAATGATATAATGATAATGATTACAAATTTTCTTTGCTTTGCTGCTCAGGGCCAAGTGCAGTTGGAGACGCGTCAGTATGCCTTCAAGGGTTGGGTAGACCATGATGTCCCCAGCACCGCTAGGCCGATGATAGAATTCATCCGAACGATTGATGTCGCTCACGACGCAAACCTTGGACCTATCACAGTACATTGCAGGTTCGTCAATTAAATTGTCTCCTCACTGTGCATGATATTTAGCAATTTGACGCTTCATATTGTCAATATTTGCATCGAATTGTATGAAGATTCCTGTTTAAGTTCATTAAATTGCCAACAAGATATTGTTTACAAAGGATTGATAGCCATGTACACAGTCCATGACTTATATTTAAAACCATACTAATGGGGTGTTGCTCAAAATCAACTGCAAATCAACTGCAACTTTGTAAATTGTAACGCGCATTTTCATTCGCGCCGGGTATGCGCATTTAACAAGACGCGCATGAAACAATGACTTTGGTTGGCGCGTTCCGATCAACTGCAACTTGCGATCAACTGCAACTTTTGAGCAACACGCCCTAAGCTTTATAATTATTTGCCTGAGGTTATAAATATTGAGTATTGAATTGATAATGATATGATAATAGTGCGGATTTATTATAGCGCCTTATCATGTCCACATGATTGCTCAAAGGGCATCCAATGTTATTTTCTGATCATTGGATGGCAATTCAAGCCTAGCATGAAGGCAACCAAATAGGGGCTCACATCATTAGATGTGCTGCTGTCTCCTACCGGTCCCCAATTACACATGGGTACAGTGCAGCTTTGTGGATGAATTTCTTGATGAAAGTGTCATTGTATTGTGGTTCTCACTCTTGCCTCTCAACTAGAGGGTCGTGGGTTGAATTTAGCCTATGGCATTAATTTTCTTCAGCAAGAAGTATATAATAATAATAATAATATATAGCATTTAAACACGCCATCTCTCTAGTCACCTATTCAGAAGCGCGAGACAAATTATCTAATATTATTACCCGGCCATAGCATAGCTGCCAAGTAGGCGCTTCTGCATTTAGAAGAATAAATTTCTGCCGGTACCCATTCACCTCACCTGGGATGAGTGCAGCACTATGGGTAAATTTCTTCCTGAAGGAAATTAATGCCCTGGGAGAGATTCGAACCACCGACCCTCTAGTTGAGAGGCGATAGTCTGAACCACTACACCATGACGCTCCCATCTACACTGTGCTGCACTCAACCCAGGAGTTTACATGGGTACATGTTGGGATGTGAAGATTGCCGTCGCCTTTATAAATCAGGCTGTCATTGTGGAAAATCCCAAAGGAACACACTTTGGCGGGTGACATTATTATACATCCATCAACATGGGGTAATAGTATTTTTAGAGCGCTTTGGGCCATATGGAAATAGCATCATATAAGAAGGAATATTATTATTATTATTAATATTGTCATTATATTTTATGAAGGTTCGTTGTTAAGATCATTGGATTGCCAACATGGAAAGAAATTGTGTACAGGTGTACTTATATACCGGTGCAAAGAATAGCCCGTTTAAAACCAAAAGGTTCATAATTATTTCCATATGCTTATCAATGTTGAGTATTGAATTTAATGATTTTCATCAGTTGTGTGTCAAGTGGCCTAAGAATTGGTTACATGCTATACTAGTGTGTGAAAAATACCTGGATGATGCTAAAAAATAACAGGCAGATCACCCAAAAACTGTGGATAACTATACAACCGTTAATTTTTAGCATACTTTTCAACTGTTTTCAAGTTTGTTGTACAATTATTCCATTTCAGTGCTGGGATTGGCCGAACTGGTGTCTTCATCGCACTTCACAAACTGATCACCCAAGTTGAGACATCCAAAGGGAATGATTACATCGATGTCGCCGGCACGGTAGCCAGGATGAGAGAGCAACGCTTCAACATGGTACAGACGGTGGTAAGTGTTCACAAATCTGTAACTCCTCAACTCCTCAAATCAGCAACACCTTTCCATTTTATGAGAAAAGACTACATGTGCCTTGAGCATTTTTTTGAAAAAGTGGATTTTGTGCCATATGAATTGTATTATTATTATTGTCATTATTATTCTTAACATAGCAATTATAAAAATATATTATGTGCAATAATCTTGGACGAAAGCCGCCGAATTAAATATCATGATTTCAACGCATGTTTTATCATGGTCGAGATAGATCATTGATGAATTGTCAAATTGGCAATATTTCTTACACTGTCTCTCTCAAATTTGTTGGAAAGTGTATTGTCCCCAAAACTTTCCCATCACTGAAATCGGCAACCTTGGCATAATCTGTGATGTCATACAAGGAGAACTCCTCATTAACTTTGTACATGAAAGAAATAAAAATGGATGGATATTTCAATGTTAGGAATCACCAAAATTCTTTTTTAATGCTTGAAGAATTCATATGTCAATGATATAATTGTACAAATTAGTAAAACGTTCTCTACTTTTCTACAAAAAGAAGAAAACATGAAATTCTGTGTATAAAGTTAATGGAGAGTTATCCATGTTCGCAGCCAATTTGTGCATGTAGATTGCCAACTCAAGGAGCTCATGAGAGTTGTAAATAAAAAATTAGAAAACCTATCACTTTTTAATGGATCATCCGACTTCGCTCAAATTTTCACAGTTTGATCATTGTGTATTCGTCCCTCCGTTGACAGTACATTGACGTCTAGGGCCAGTTCCCCTTGGCAGGTCCTTGTTGTGTCAATTAGCTATGGATTGAAAGACATAACCGATATTATTCTTTTCTTTCAGAAACAATACATGTTCATCCACCAGTGTCTCCTGCCGCTTATAAGACAGGTGAGTGAATGATCGTCATAGTTTCCATTATATGAGCCTCATTATGGAGGTTTCAATTTCATTTGTGACAGTCACAGTCGACCAGAAGTACAGTCCAACCTTGTTATGCTCTTGTTATAACAAGGTAGTTTTCCTGGTCCCATTTTTTAGTATTTTATTGTATTTTGGCCCTGATATAACAAGGTTTCAATATAAAGAGGTAATTTCTGTGATCCAAAGGACCTCGTCATAACAAGGTTAGACTGTAGTGCATGTACATCATAGTTTTGCGTGCCTGCTAATTGTTGCATGCGCAACTACATGTATGTTCAGTTCTGAATATTTACGGAGGATAATTGCCCTACTTTTATATGGCCCAAAGCTATTGTAGATACAGTCGAACCTCATTATTACGATCACTGATATAACAAGCTCTCATTATAACAAGGTAGATTTCTTGGTCCCATCATTGTATTTCTGCCCTGATAACAAGGTTTCAATATAAAGAAGTAGTTTCTTCGGTCCCTAGGATCTCGTCATAACGAGGTCAGACTTTATTAATATTACAGTATCTAGACTGGATCTTTAATGCTGCTTTATTGATGTGGAAGGTGTTTTTTTCTTCAATATAACAATCTTTGAGCCTGTTTAGACTGCCTTCCATCGCAACCCCAAAAACCTTCACTTGAGTCCATTGCCTCTATTAAAGGAATGTTGTAAATGAAGAAACAGTGTTACACACTAGTCTTCTCTCACAGACCATTGGTTACATATTTTACAGTGCATATCAATATGTGTCTGATCCATAGTCTTCAATTAGAAACTTGGAAACTAAAAGCGATGTCTAATTATGATTTTAAGCAGCTTTGGCAGCAGATTATGAAATGCACTGTGCAAAAAAGTAAAAATTCAAAGTTGAAAGTCTCTGAATTCAGACTAGTTACGGACCTGGGTAGGTTTGAGGACAGATTCTGTTTATACCGCAATTTTTCAGACCCCAAACCGACCCCAAACCTGTCCGAGACCACATCTTGATGTGGACCCGGGGTAGGTTTGCTTGAGCAACCCCGGGGTAGGTTTGCTTGAGCAACCCCGGGTCGGTTTGAGGTCGGTTGTTTTGTGTTTACACCAACAAATTAACAGCCCCAACCCTACCTCAAAGCGACCCGAAACCTCCCCGGGGTCGCTATTTTTGGGGGTGTAACAGGGGTCTTTGAGTGGAGTGATTCAAGTGGCTTATTGTAGGAAGTGCTTCTTTGTCCATCCTGTTTGATAAAAAATCATTTTGTAAAATGTAACTGATTATGATTTTTACAATTTCATTTTGCAGATGTAACCTGTTTGTGACAAGAGAACAACGTGACTGAACAAAATTAAATACTCTTGGAAAGATGTATTGCATCATCAAATTTCGGAAGACTTAATTGTGTATTGTTAAAAAAGCTTCCTTGTATCCAATATTAATGAAATAATTATGATATTCAATTTGTAGCATGATATAAAATATCAAACTTGTTTAAGCATTAATTTTTTTTTAAATGATAACAAAGATATGTGTCTTCCTTTTTACTTGTAGATTAGTCGGTTGTGGGTCAAAATCTTATTTATACTCAGATCAACTTCCAAAATTAAAATATGTATCGGAATTATCAGTGTCATTTTGAAGATAACATTTCTAATATAAATGAAATACAGTGAATGTATTGTATTATAGCTGCATTATGTCATTATGAACTAGTATACATGTAATTTAGATGTTTCAAAGTGAAAGTATACTCAGGAAATAATTCTGTTCTTATGCAACTCAACACTTTCTGAAATCTGAACTACAATTTACCTAATGTTGAATGTTCCATGAAGTTATCTTAATTATACACCTTAATTATCTGCATAAAACTTAAAGCCCAAGTACAGTTTTGGGAAAAGCGAATATTTTATCACCAGATTTTGTCTTCAAATCTATATGAAATGAAATATAGTATCATAAACATATTGCACAAAAGATTTTGGGAAAAATTCACGAGTTTTGGAAAAGCTATAACCGAAAATGTGCAAATTTTTTATAGCGTGGTGAAGCACCACGCTATTTTAATATTTTCTTTCTTGATGAAGGACAACTTCCCACACTCAGAATTGGATGAAAATTTCAGAATTTAATCTTTGTGTATATCTTTATATCATTCTATTGTCAAATCTTGGAAATAACTTTGTATATGCTCAATAACAAGCAAAATAATGCTATAACCAAGAGAGGGCGCTAAATTTGATTTAATGGTCAAATTCAAATTTTCAAAAGAATTAGTTCGTAAAAAAAATGCTATGGTATCAAAATGTGTATAAGAGTTACATGTCATGATAAACATACCCAAAATTCACATTTCTTCATCTTTACTAAAATTGTACTTGGGCTTTAAGTACCCTGTATTAGTATTTTTACAAAGTAAATATATGAGGAATTTCGACATAGGTATTCTGTGTAGAATGTCAGCTCAAATGCTACTTTGCAAAAACACTAACAACATGATTGAAAATTATAATTGTATTATTCTTTAATGTAAAACAATGTAAAAATTATGCATAGATAATAGGTCGTCAATTCACACATTGGAATACTAGTATGTAACTCGAAGGAGAAGCTGTTCAAAAGTTTGAATTGATCGCAAGTCGCAGGTGATCGGAACGTGCCAATCAAAATCATTGCTTCATGCGCGTCTTGTTAAAAGCACTTATCTTGCGCTAATGAAAATATGCATTACAGTTTGCAACTGATTTGCTATTGATTTGCGATCACTTACAACTTTTGAGCAACACCTCCTTAGTATATTGTTGTGCATGCCTTTGAGCAAACGTTGTCCATTCATAAGCCAATCCAATTGGAAGAATGACTGATGTTTGAAATCTTTGTCTCAAGTTATACCAGGATAATTTATTAGAAAATTAATAGATGATGATATCCAATATATTTTTTTATTTCAATGTCTCACTTTGTCTTTCATTGGGAAATTGTGCTGCTTTACTTTTGTTCTTTCTTTTCAATTCTATTTGCATATTCTTTTATACCAAATGTTTCTTGATTTTTCTTATGTTTTCTTCTTTCGCCAACAAAGTTGATGCCTAAAGCATTTACTTTAAGGTAGCTTTAGAAAAGAAAAAGTATCAAATGTGATTTGATCTAATGACCCATATAGCAGTACTAGGATGGTATAAGTAGAAAACAATTAGAAATATGTATGCAGAACTCATTTCTTACATAACTGAAAAAATATGTGATCACTTGAATCTGTAATTTGTTGTGAGTTTGATTTTCCGGTACTTAAAATACGTCTGGCATGGCATGCCCAATGAAAGGATAGGCAATTAAATATGTAACAAGAAATACAGACAATTTGTAGTCTGATTCATCCAAAGTTTCAGAATTACACCATATATATGTAACAAAGTGTGTATTCTGTACAATAATGGCTTTATTTGTGAAATATGTTGTTGTAATCAGTGTAAACATTGTATATCAGATGAAATTAAAATGGTATCTTTGGGATAATAAACATTTGTGAATTCTTATTCAATTTATCATTGAAGGTGACTCTTAATAACCATATTTTCCAGACAGTAGTCTTGCTCCTGCCACAAAATGAAACAATTTGAAAAAGAGACCATGGTGCCACATGAAAGTGTGAAGGAGAGGAGATATGGGAAGGGGGAGACTGATGGGAAGGGAAGGGGTGGGGAGATGGAAAAGGAAGGGGAGGAGAGATAAGAAGAGGAGGGGAGGAGAGATGGGAAGGGGGGGGGGGGGGGGGGGGGGGCGGACGCCCCCCCCCTCAACATTTTTTCAAATATCTCCCACACGCGCAAAAAAAAATTCGTGACTCGTCATGACTCTTTCAAGTATCGCGCAACTTTTGAGACCAAATATGGCGTGCCCGCGCGTACCGTTTATGTGCCACGCCCATTATAAAAAAATTTGTCAACCCCAAAATTGCTCAAAAACGTGATTTTGTGTACAAAGTCAATGCAAATTTTGTTTTCACTAAAATATCATAAAAACTTGAATATTTTTATTTTTAATGCCTCAAATAATGTCTGCAACAAATATCAGTAAAAAAAAAACAAAAAAAACAACAGGTCAAAAAAACATAGAAATACATAAGAAATTTGTAAAACAATGAAATACATATAAAGAAATTAATTTCGATAATAAATTTTTTTTAAACAAATTTGTAGAGAATGCTAAAAGGAATATTTTCAAAAAGAAATCAGCTCACTTGGAGATTTAATTCGTGATTAAGAGCCCAAAACTTATTTTATGCATAAATTAGCATATTCAATTATTTCAACAATTTTTTTGAAAAAGTAACCATACATTCTGGTAGAGTACGCCGCAAGCATCATACCTGCCAATTTTTGTCGCGATCACGCGTTCTACGGCCGAGGTCTGATGGGGGGCGGAATCCGCCCCCCCCCCCCCCCCCAGCTGTGGCATTGCTCAAAAAGCCCGGCCTGATTAGGGTTAATGCTGAATGTTCCATGAAATTATCTTTATTATACACCTTAATTATTAGTATTAGTATTTTTATAAAGTGAATATGAGGAATTTCGACATAGGTACTCTGTGTACATGTAGATTGTCAGCTCAAATGCCACTTTGCAAAAACACTAAAAATATGATTGAAAATTATAGCTGTAGTATTCTTTAATTTTAAAACAATGTAAAACTTATGCATAGATAATAGGTCATCAATTCACACATTGGAATACAAGTATGAATACTCGAAGGAGAAGCTGTTCAAAAGTTTGAATTGAACGCAAGTCGCAGGTGATCGGAACGTGCCAATCAAAATCATTGCTTCATGTGCGTCTTGTTAAAAGCACTTTTCTTGCACGAATGAAAATATGCATTACAGTTTGCAACTGATTCGCTATTGATTTGTGATCAATTACAACTTTTGAGCAACACCTCCTTAGTATATTGTTGTGCATGCCTTTGAGCAAACGTTGTCCATTCATAAGCCAATCCAATTGGAAAAATGAC
>BQKZ01011684.1:4784-15953 GCA_036244855.1 Temnopleurus reevesii | reverse complement strand
CACGAAGAGCAAATCACAGAAGAAAGCTGATAAACAGGAGGCCAAGGCTCAGGAGCAGGAGAAGAAGGACAATTAGAAGTGACGTCTGTTTCACAGGAGGAATTATGAAATATCACATCGACCAAGATATAGAAAAGCTAGGATCTGCAAATCTGATGCTGTAGTTTTGGTTCAGATTAAGATGGTTGGAAATTCCTTTTTCGTTCCTCTAGCTAGTGTGATTGCATAAATGGAATTTGCTTTACTTCATCCAAATTTCTTCGTGAGCAGCAGAAGGGACAAAGGAATTTAACGAAGTAAACAACTTCATTCACAACATTTACAATAGTTCTATGAAAACAAAATGAAGTAGCTGCCCTGTTCATTCATTAAACAGATGGGACACCTGATTGGCATTTCTCTGTAGGATATGTGAGAAGGAAATTTCTTTTGTGTGCTTCTGGCTACCGTGAATGCTTGAATAAAGTTGTTAACTGTGTCCGAATTCTTTGTTCCTTCTGCTCACAATCATGCCATAACACATTCATTCTTCTATTTGAACCCAGTTGTCATTAACATTGAGACAGGCACAAATTTAGAATGTCTCTTTTAAATCAGAGCCCCAAAAGCAAACTGTTACCAGAAAGTGACAGAACCCATTTATCTAAGAGACGGGTATAAGGTGTTTTGTAAGACTCACATGCTGCATAGGTTTCATTTAGTAAACTGTGTAGCGCAATAATTTTGCACTGTTAAGTTTTTGTTGTTGGTTATTCCATGAACATTTTCGTGGTTTATCGAATTTGCTGATGTAATCCATGAAGGAAAGAATAATCTGCCGATGTGATGACTAATAAATATTTTTCAAGAAACAGATAGGGATTTCTGCTACAAAAGATTGCTTTAAAATGCTGAAAAATTATAAAGAATGATCGAATATACCGATTAATCTCGAGATTATTATTAAAAACTCAAATACATGTGATTGAAACACTGGTAGCGATATCGTGCCACTTCAAAAGCACTGTGTGAAGTAATGCGCATGTTAACATTTCATACAAATTTTGAAGGATTATTTTCGCGGGTCTAAAATTTGCGGTCGGCAATTTCACCCCAAAAAGCGTGAACATTTTTCGCTAAACAATAGTGTTTTCATTTTTGGGACCGCTTATCAATATTGGGAATTATACTTTGGGTTTGGCATATATGGTGTCATACCAAGATTCAATGAAATCTATCAAGGAAACTTATGAAATTGGAGGATGGAACTTGCAACCTTGTAGCACAGAAACTGTGACCACAATTTGATATTTCTCATAGCACTTAACATAAACTTGAGACTATCTTTTATCTCAGAAGACTGTTAATTAGAATAAAGATCGAATAGAATAAATTATTTCCCCAAGTGCCAAAGTAATGTAACTTTTAAGAAGGTGGGAGATGCATTTTAATTTCTTAAGATAAAAGGCATTGGTGCAGAAAATGTGACATTACCTTCCATTGCATGTCCGGGTTTTTTTTTCCTGAGGCTTTCTTTAAATTTGTTTATTCACTTTGATAAAAAGATTGGTTTGTAACATTTTGGGGTCATGAAACTGGGAGATTGAACAAACCTTTTAAAAAATATTGAATGCATTTTCCAAATTCTTCATGTCAAATCATGAAATCAAATATTTGATTTTAATTTAACTATAATACAAAGAGGAACTTAAGTCAGTTTAAACAAGAAAATCCTATATTTCAGGGCAAAAGTCAGCACAGAAACGGTTTGGGTGTCCGAATGTCACAATAAAATTGAGTTTTTTAAACTGTCTCTAAAAATGTGCAGTGTGTACATGCACATTATACTTGCTTGCCAAAATATATTTGTAAGAAAGATTTCATAATAGGTATTCAAATGGACCTGAAATTAATTCATTTGTTTCTCAATTTTCTATCCTCTCTTATGAAAATTCAAGTTTTGTCAAACATAAAGTGTGACAGTAGGTCGGTAATGTCACCTTCATGTGCTATTACCATGTTTAAGTGTTAAATTCAACCCCAAAATGCAGGTTTTTTTTCGTTATTGGAATAAATTCAGTGTTATGATTTTCTTATGCCCATGTAGCTTTTTGATAATGTTGTAGGTCAAGATTAATTTCATGAATAAATTATCATCTGCTCGTAATTTTTATTATCAGATTTACCATTTTATCAAACACCCTAACTCATTCAAATCTACTTCAGCAACCATCTGTCTTTAAAAGACCACCTTTCTTGACTCCCTTGAAAGCAATTTTCATGTGAATGAACCAGTCTGTAGGGACCGCCTGCTGTTAAAGGCCACATTTTGTCTCCCTTGGGTGTTCTTTATAGACAGGTTTGATTGTAATACATTCAATACAAGTTTTATTTAACTATTGTAAGTAAAACAAATTTTTGAGGTCCCAGGAGATTAAAGGTATGTTGATGTTGTGATTATCAAGAGGCCGTTTCATACCACACTTAAAGGGGAGTTTCACCCAGCCATTGCTGTGCCATTAGTGAACATAGAAAAATAAGATTAACAAACTGGAAATTCTAGCAAAATCAATTCCATTCAAGAGTTATGAATTTTCAAAGTTTTCATTTCCACCTGTGATGGACATCCTTGAGTTGGTAACGCTAGCGTAGTCTGTGATGTAATACATGGAGATCTCCTAATGCATTTTGTACACGAATTTATTAAAAATGAATCAATATATTTCAAATAAGGGATCACTGCCATTCCTTTTAAATGGTTGCTGAATTGTGACTAAATCATATATTCAATCAAAGAAATTGTGAATACTTTCCTTGAAAAAGAGTAAAAATTAAAAAAATAAATAGGGAGTTCTCCATGATGCCATCGCAGGAATAAATGGAAATGTGAAAACTCATAGATTTGGAAGAAAATATCGGATTTTGCTCTTGTATCAAATTTGTCCTAATTTACTGATATCACATAGTCTAGGGTTTACAGATAACCTGTACAATTTGATTCATTTTTATTGAGAGTTGAATTTGGTCATGTATAATAATTGTGACATGTTAATTGTCCAAGTTTTATGAAACAGTCTCTGAATATCTTGGTGCTTTTTGTTTGTAAAAAATTAATCTTTGAAATAAATCTATGAAATGTATCATATATGTATTGTGTTTGTTGAACCTGTCTTATTTAATTATAAACAGCAATAAAACACCTGAACAAAGATTTATTTTGAGTTTTTCTTATTTTATTTCATCATAGAAGTCAATAAATGTATCTTATTGCATTACATAGATTTATTATTTACAATGCACAAGTTATAATGATTTTCTGTATTCACACACATGTAGATTACAACAGTGCTGTCACATTCGGCAGCCGGTACAGGAGAATATGCAAGAGGACAGAAATTAAAAGCAGTCACCAAATGGCAGTACCAAATGATTTCATTCGAAAAAAAAGTATAATAAAAATAACCATGCTTTCTCCCATAAGAAAATATATTTGGTTCGGCTGTTTGTTGAATCAAATTTAATTCATACCCTTTTCTATTTTCTAGAAGGGTGACATGTCTTTAGTTTTCAACAACTAAGCCCATGTATGATTTACTACAGTATTTCATATTTTGAACAAATCATATAAATCTATGATTCCCTATATAACTTATCAATTTCCATGGTATGGAAAGCATGAACCAAAAACTAATGATTTTGCAGATATTAGTAAATGCACAGATATGGCCGAATGTGATATTAGCACCGAAATATATTTTTTTTGTTTTGACTGCAATCAAACTATAAAATCCTTTAACTCAGGGGGTGTTGTTCAAAAGTTGCAATTGATCGGAAAGCGCCAATCAAAAATAAATGTTTCATGCGCGTCTTGTTAGACGCGCATATCATGCGCCAATGAAAATCGCTTTACAGTTTGCAACTGATTTGTCGTTGAATTGCAATCAATTGCAACTTTTGGACAACACTCCGTTTATATTGAAAGATCACATGAATCTTGAAACCATAAAAAAAGATATTCTAATAGGTTTATAATTGATAATAATGTGTTCATATAATATAAAAATACATGTCAATACAAAATTTAATTTCTATTTTGATTATTCTCGCTTTCAATAATACATCTGAAGAATTCAAACCAAACTAATGAAATTGGAAACCTGAGTGAACTTCTTTCACAGTCTGTAAATAATTTACGAAATTGGTGCACGGAGGGTTGTGGATGGTAAAGCCCTGGTCACATAGGACCCGGAAGCAACACGATTCACCCCGACTCTTTGTTAATTCACAGTTAACTGCCTCAGAACAACGAGTCGTGGTGAATCGTGTTGCTTTCTGGGTCCTATGTGACCGGGGCTTTAAAAACTAGTGCACATCTGATGTGTGCATTATTTGATGAGCACATCAGAGTGCACTCATTTTCTACCATCCACAACCTTCCATCCTCCAATTTCGACACCCGCTAACATCAATTTCTTTGTGGCATAAAATGGAAAGAGGAGGGACAGAAACTTACAGCATTTGTTCAAATCTGCTTACGTTGTTTCACTTCCAGGGAGGTGTTTCACCAAGATAAGAAAGACTTTTACGCATGACTTTACGTTCGACTGGTATCCCTTCTTGCGCTGAATGCGCGCAATATTATGACTGATTACGCGCAAGAAGGGATACCAGTCAAACATAAAGTCGTGCGTAAAGTCTTTCTTAACTTGGTGAAACACCTCCCTGGTGAATGTTTCAACATTTTTTAATAATTGCAATCCCAGAACCAAATGCATAGATAGAACCATCTCATAAAAAGGTAGATATTTGGTAATCATTACTAATTTGTTAAACAACACATACACACAACATTCACTCCATATATTTCAATGTAAAATATGTGAAGATTACTAATTTGTAGAAGAATTATTACTAATTTCCATTGGTTCATGTTGGCAGCTATGCATATCAACGCATACTGGGAAAATAAGCATTGACAATGTGCTGCACCCTCTTCGTTTTCTCACCAGTGCATGTTATGACAAAAGCAATGCCCTCGCACTTGACTCATTTGCAAGTGTCTCATTGGCTACACTCTTAAACCCATTTTATGATACCAATATTAATCACAATTGGGCTGATTTGAGGATGCCTTCGAGGTCTACATGAATACAGTGGACTCTCGTTATAAAGGTCCTTGGGACCAGAGAAATATGCTCGTTATAATGAAACCTTGTTATATCAGAGTCACAAAAACAATACAATATAAAGGGAATTTACAATTTGGGACCACAAAAATGTCCTTGTTATAATGAAATCTCGTTACATCAGTGCTTGTTATAGTGAGAGCCCACTGTATTAATCATTCATTTTGCACTTTAAGGCTCTTTACCTGAATACTCATAGAGATGGTGTGTTTACACAAAATGTGTGATAGAGATTAAAATGTGAATCATCTGACAGCTGAGCCAAATATTTTTGCAGGAGAGAAAGCATTTTGTGCATTCTTGATAAGATATTTGCTTCAGCCAATGGTGACTCAAATTTCAAATTCTATCTTCATGCATATTCCGGAATGGGTGGCATCTGAGTCATTCCACTCTAAACTCTAAGATATTTTTTTCAAGGTAGGATAAGGCAGCAAAAGAATATGTATTTTTGTAGGACAATATCATTGTAAGGGAATAAACACGTATCATTTAAAAAATCTGAAACTTTTTGCCAGGTTTTCCCCTGTGTGAAATTCAAAAGCAGGATTGTTTTCTTGCCATTTTTTTTTTTACAAGAGCTTTTCATGGTGAAAAAAATTGTAATTGTAATAAGTATGCTGAAAATCTTGAGTGGAGTACGCGGTAACAAATGATGATCATGTTCCTGTTTACACCTTACTACCAAGTCAGCTAAGGAATCCACAAGAGCTGAGAAACTGGACTTTTGCCGATAAACAAGGTGAGATCAAATCAATTTCTTAACGCCATTTTACACATCATCAGTCGTGTGTAAGGAGGGGTGTATGATTGCGAACTGTGCCGTAACTGATCGAGCGATACACTCATTGATAATCATTGCTGCGATGAATGCACCCATTACAGCTTCGTGCATGGACTGGAAGCTACAGATGTTGTGACTGCCTTCGTTAGGTTCAAACAGAAATGCGGATTGATATTTCAAAGTGTGCTGATGAAAGCTAGCGATGTTTCTCTAAGTTGTAGTCTGTTGTGTTGAAAGTCAAACTAGTCTTGTAAACCAGTTCAAGTGGATGTGTGCTTGATAAACCAGGCATAAATTATTTAATTTGTAGGTAGGTGTAAAGTGGCATCTTTTACAAAACAAAATAATTTAGTTAAGCCGTAGTAATACGGAGTAAGAAGAAATCAGGAGTCTAGAAGTCGAGGAGGAGATAGGTGCCAGCGTCAGGGTTAAGTGTCTCAAAATTGGACGTACAGTAGTCAATCGGGTAGAGGTATATACAACAACCTTCACAACAGTATGCGGGAAGTCGAAAATTCACGAAGAGAAAAAAACTGTACACTATTCAAACGAATAACTCATCAATTGGCTGCAGCAAAGACATTTTTTTGTTGTTGTTCAATGTTGACATACCTTCATTTTACTCTTATAGACAGGGGAAAAGGGAATAGAGATGTTCAACGGCTGGACTTTCATGAATGACGCAGACAAGCAGGTGCAAAAATTTCCCCTAGAGAAGTTCTAACAGCAGCTAGAACCAAGGACACACAATCGCATCAATTTTATACTTTTCAAAGACTGCAGCAGTCCAGTTGATGGGTTTCATGTTCACTTGAATAGATTGAACTTTCATAAACAATATGGTATAAGTTATATATATATATATCTTTTCATTTTTCTTTTTATTTATTCCTATTACATTGATTTTTGGTAAGGGATTTGTAATTGAGCACTAAACACATTTCCTTATCTCTTACCCGTTCGACCTCCCAGATATCGTTCATTGCAAGGAAAAAGTAAACACGCAATAGCTTTGTCATTTATAATCGAAAAAAGCCGAATGATATACGTTCAGATCGAGTAGAACCTTATCCTTCCGATGATGCCCATATAAGTGTCGGAATTCGAAATTTGTGATAAAATTCCATATTTTAATTTCTATAATTTGATTTCGCTACAAAGCAGCAATGCAGCTTTAATGCGTTTGCCCGCCAAGAACGGGGATGCCACGTAGGATGATGGTGATGCAACATCTTGGGACTGAAAAAATACTGTCAACTTGGAGTACAGTATTTGGGAGAAGACTGAGTGCCTTCATACCGAAGAGGACAGGTTTGGAGATAGCGGTCTACACCATAATCAGGAGCTGATTTCAGCGGGTGTTTAGCAATTACAGGGGTTTTTTAATTGTTGTTTACTACTTTGCTGTAAATAAATTGCCTCCACAACTTAAGCCCGTGACTCCCTGTGTTCTTTATCGAACGACCCCTCGTATCTAAACAATACGCCATCGCAGGGTTAAACCTACGACATAAGGTAACTTTCGTTTAGCCCTCGGAAGTTAGCGGCAATCATCGGCAGCTATGTCACTAGCTGAAGGGAAAAAAAAATTATGCTTGCAATTCCTTTGTGACAGTGCAACGACAGCTGCGTAAACTCTCAGTTCGATCGTAAAAAAATGGTCACAAAAGTCAAGAAAGTGAAACTTTATTGTCATCAGAATTGGAATCGGATATCAAAGAAACCCAGGATAGTGATCAGAATGATGATAATGAGAGTTTGAGGTCTTTTTCAAGTGATTTCATCATGAATAATGATGTCAGTGAATGCTACTCGTCGCCCAGTGAAAACGGTGAACCACAGCCGCCTGGGAAGAAGCCAATGATCACGTAAGTTTTGATGGCAAATTATGGCTTTCTTTTAATGAAATCATCATATTTGCAGTATAATTATTCCATTAATACATTTTGGATGCAAATAAGTGTCTGTACCAGCAAAATTTTTATAGAAATTGAGAATTATCATGTTGTTTTGGTTCAAATGTTTTACCGGAAGTTGATGAATGATCGTGTTGTCTTACTTCCGGTTTTGTAAGGGCATTTAAATTTGCCGTTTTCACAATAAATATTTTGGGAAAATGTCACTCCAGAAGAGTAACTATTTGTTTTCAATAATTTGCAATATATGTAACGAGAAAATAACATTCATTTTCCAGTATTCAAAATTAAAGTGATACTTCGGACGATATTCTTTGAATCTTGCATTGATTTAGTTTGCTCAGTCCTATATGTGTTTTTGTGTAAGTAGCAAGCACTGGCCAATTTCTTGGCAATACAGGTGTACTACACCAGAGAAACTCACGCCTAGATCTGTAACACTTATTATACATGGTTATTTAAGGTGTATTTCTGGATTTAGGATTATATTTTCCTCAATTTCTTGCTCCTTGTAGGCCTACAATTAAGTGGAATCTGACTCTGAGGCCATAGTTTTGCAGTTTATTTTTTATTCATTTTTTATATATATATTTTTTGTTTGTTTGGGGGGGGCGGGGGGTTGGGAGATGGGAGTAAAGAACTTTATCTAATCATGCCTAACAGTCTACTAAAGCAGTCATGCTAAAAAAAAGAGTGTTTTTGATTTATCTCTCTCATTTCTTATTAATTTCAGAATCAACATTGGGGACAAAAGCTCCGACGAGCCACACAATGAAGGACCGTCAAAGAGGGATGTTCATTTCTGCAAACCTACTCGTGAAGCTGGCATACAGATTTCTTCTATTCGCACTCGACAGTCAGCATCGCAGTTTTCAAAGGCTGTTGACTTCTTCAAATTATTTTTTATTATTCATATAATTCAAGAAATCTGCTATTTCACAAATGCTTACGCAATTATAAATGCAAGAAAAGATCATGGACAAAGTTACCTGAACAGTGACGGATCTTTTACATATGTTACGCCAGAGGAATTGTATTCCTTCATAGGTCTTCTGATATATATATGGGCTTCGTCCAGCTGCCGAATATAGATCGTTATTGGTCGACAAAAACACTTTACCATGGGATGTGGGCTCGTGCCTTTATGACCAAAAACCGCTACAAAGCTATAAACAGTTTCCTTCATGTAGTTGAGCCCACAGATGAAGATGAAGGTGACCCATTGGCAAAAGTTCGCTTCCTCATTGATCACATCAAAAACATGTGTCAGGAGTTGTACCAAAAGTTTCAAAATATATCTATTGATGAAAGAATGGTCCGTTCGAAGGGGCGATTCAAGTTCCGTATGTATATCCGTGACAAGCCAACAAAGTTTGGTTTTAAGTTATGGGTTCTTGCAGATTCATCGAACGGTTACACTTGCAAATTTGAGGTGTATACAGGACGCAAAGGAGAAGGAGTTCAACATGGTCTCGCCTATGATGTTGTGACACGCCTTTGTACACATCTAGTAAATCAAGGGTACCATGTATATTGTGATAATTTTTATACTACGTCCCAACTGTTCAAAGATCTGAAAAGTTGGGGTATTTTAGCCTTAATAGGAAAGACTTTCTATCAAATTTCAAGAAAACATCTAAATCATGGTCAAGAAAATCAAAGAGGGGACAAATGAGATGGGAGAGAGATTAAGACGTTTTGACAATGCAGTGGAAAGACAATAAAACTGTTACACTAATGTCAACAATCCATAAAGCTGATGATGGCACTCATACTCTCAGAAGAGTCAAAGTGGACGGTAAATTTTCACGTCGTATCGTTCGACAACCTAAAGCTTTTCGGGACTATAATAGCTATATGAATGGTGTAGATCGCTCTGATCAATTGATTGGCAGATACGACACTCTAAGAAAAACAGTAAAATGGTGGAAAACATTGTTTTACCATATGTTGGACATAGCTGTTGTAAATGCTTACATTTTAATAAAACAGTTTCAACAGCAGTACCCTAATAATGCTGACCTTCAGCGAGGAAATGACTTTCAGCAACTTGAGTTCCGGGAGGAGCTGGCTCGCCAATTAGACATGATAACTGATGACACTGAGGTCCCATCGTTTATTCCAAAGAAACCCATTGAAAAACAAGAGAAGGATGATGATAATGATGAGCCTGACCACATGCCGGAATACACAAGTACACAAAGAAAGTGTCAGGTGTGCTTTCGGAAATTAAAGGTCGAGGTTAAATCAAAAGTCAAGTGTGAAACCTGTTCAGTATTTGTTTCAATGACAATAGAATCTGCACTATCCCCCTGAAAAGTTAAGAGTTATTAAAGCACCACCCTATAAAAGTGCTCCTCATTAAGATGCTGAACAGGCGTTAGTGAGTATCGACCTACAAGTAGAAGAAGCAGTCCAGTGGTGAAAGTGTACACTACTTCTTGACTGAACTGCTAGTAACAAATGCAACAGAGAGCTATACCAAAATTATAATGAACTTGCAACTTTTAGGTTCGCTGTGGAAGAGATAAAAGGATGGCAAAGAACAAGGGAATTATTTGGAGATCCACCTCGAAAAGACAAAAATGGTGAGAGATATCCCCAGGACACACCATAGCATACATCAATATACCTTTCAAGGACTGCAGCAATCCAACGGCAAAAGTATAAGAGGTGAAATAGACAATGGGAGAAACATCAAAGCTAAATGGCATTGCTGTAAAATGACTGATTTCGAGGCAGTTGCAAATTGAAAGTAGATGAATCCTCGACCGCGCACGGTCGAAATTTATGCCTCCGCCATCACGCAATCAGAAAGATATGTACGGCCTGTTTGTTCCATACCATCAGAAATAAAAAATATTTTACAAATTTTGGGCACTGCCACCTTTGATCCCATGAACCCAAAATCTCACCAGTGCTTCGAATTCCTCACATGCTTAAACATAAATGGGCCACACACTGTAAGTTTGAAAGAAATTGGTTCAATTTTTCTGTTATAAGTGATCTATATCGGTTAACTTTGTACAAGTTCTCTGCCCAGTGACCTTTGACCTTTGACCCACTGAACCCAAAATCTATTCATTTCATCCTCACATGCTTATACATATTTGAGCCAAGTTTGGTCAAAATCTGTACATCAGTTCTGAACTTATTGCACTAACAAGCTATTTGGGGTAATTTTTAACAGGTTTTTGGCCCTGTGACCTTTGACCCATTGAACTCAAAATCTAATCAGTTCATCCTCACATGCTTATACATACTTGAGCCAAGTTTGGTCAAAATCTGTACAGCAGTTCTGAAC
>BQKZ01011680.1:0-13180 GCA_036244855.1 Temnopleurus reevesii | reverse complement strand
TTTTCTTTCAAGAATGGTTCATATATTTCTACTTTCCCCAAATCTTAAATGTCATGCAAATTTTAGGTGAAATGAAATGGAATTGAATAATCACTCTTTTAATTAATCCAATTTTGGATGCGTATCAGACGGAGCAAATTAGAGTGTTGTACTTCTGTCAGTTATTTTTTTCATAATCAACATTCTGGCAGTTGGTGAAAAATAAATCGTGCTGGTATTCATTTCATGTAAATAACAGACCATTTTGATAAAGAATTATACTAACATATTTATTTCATCTATTATTGCATCCCTTATGAATTATGATGGATGAAAATAGATTGTAAATACTGTGTGCTGCCAAAATATTTTTAAACGTCTTAAGTATCTAATATTTTTAGTGAGCATTTTTATAACTTTTCAGGGGTCTTTCGCTTGATATAGATAAACATGTAATAGTATAATCAAACTTAAATGTGTTTGAAATGTGAGGTTTGTTTATTTGTGCAGGATAAAAATTTAAAAATCATCAACAACTTAAAAATGTAGTTTGTGTGTCCAAGGGACAATCTATGCCTACCAGTTTACGATAAACTTTATGAATCATCAAAAGCTAAACGAATCCAGTTTGTGCTATTTCTGGTATTTTTTTAATGTTCATGATAATACTTTTTTGCTATTCCAGTACTTTCAATATGTATTGTATTCAATAATGTTCTAAAGCCTTGATTCAGTATTTACTTTTGGATATGCCAACCATTCCAGAATATGCATGAGGACAGAAATTAAGATACAGTGGAAAATCCGTATAGAGAGATCTGATATAACAATATTCCTGAAATAAAGGTAATAATGTGGTCCAAGCACTGCTGTGAGGAAATTACTGCTTTGACAAGATATTTCTGATGGTCCCAAGCTCCTCATTATACTGATTTTCCACTGTATGAATCATTGAACAGCTGAACCAAATATTTTCTCAAGAGAGAAATCTCAATAACCATCATGAATTATGTGTCCCCTGGGAAAATATTTGGTTTGGCTGTTAGGTGATTAATATTTTAATTTCTATCCTCATGCGTATTCTATAACAGTTGGCATCGCTGCACTCGAAAACCTTGATACTTGTTCTTTCTCTTTACCAAACAGTGCCATCTTTTATGTGAATGTTATCATTATTCTGTATTAAAACTATCTTTTTTTTATCCTAATGGGTTAATGGCTGTACCAAGCATAGTTTTATGTCTGCTACGCTACCAGCGGTTCGTTCTCGACAACAATTCAACAATATTCCTTGAAATTTGAAATCTATTCGGCATGCATTATTTGTTATCTTAAACTTCAAGGATTTTTTCTGAAGTCTATCAGGAAATGCACTGCTTCTAGCATAACAGATGCACCATTATAGATTTTCAAAAACATGGAAAATCTTTATTCTATGGAATTATCTTTGAGGGGCTGAATACGTATTTTGTATATATTTTTCCCATGGTTCATACTGTATACACCTTGACTTTTGGAATAACGAATAATGTACAGTAAAATAATGTTTACTATTGTGTATGAGATATTAAAGTGTGCAAACTCATGTAAATTAACGAGTGTATCACTTTGCTTTATTCCTGAAATTGAGCAGTTGGCGTGTTGAAGTGACAATGAAAATTTGTAACAGAGATGGAGGATATGACTGGATATCTATTGCAGATATACCAACCGTTTCAGAATATGCATGTTATAAATAAAATATGAATCATTTATCAGCTGATCCAAATATTCTCTCAGGAGAGAGAGAGAATATAAGGGTATAGTTATCATGCTTTCCGTAATGAGAAAATATTTGGTACAGCTGTTTGGTGATTCATATTTTAATGACTATCCTAATGTATATTCTGAAATGGTTGACATTGTTGCTATATTTCCATAGACTACATGTATTTACAACTCTAATCATACATACGATTTCTAATTTGCATATATTTATTTACAAGTTGCTATACATTTACACATACAATATACATGTTACATTTGCACAATCGTCGGAGCTCTGCTTATGGGCCGTTTTCTGTGACATGTGTGACAAAAAAAAACCCCAAGTTGACATTTGAGATAAGCACCATTGCATTTTCTTAATAATTTTATCAAAATTCATGAAGAGTCACTAATTACCTTCAAAATGAGCTGTGATTTCTCCTGGCTGGCCATCACATCACAGATCGATGGGTGGGAATTCTGTGTGATGTGTGCGACATGAAACTTTGTGCGCATCTCAAAATATTCATGGCCTTTGATCAGAGACCAACTGTGATGAGTCACAGCTCATTTCGAAGCTTAAGATCAAGTCTATGAATATTGAGAAAAATTTAAAGAAAATGCCTTGCTTACTACCTCAAAATAAGACTATAAGCCAAAACTCAAAATTTTGGTCGCACGAAACAGATACATTGTAATGGCCCTGATGATTATTTATGGATAAGCACAAGAAAATAAATCTCTTCGTTCAGAACTTCTAGATTTTCTAGTTTGACTGGTTCAACAATGACAAACAATATGCAATGAAACCGGAATACATATCTCACAAAGTTATAAGAATAATTTCGAGTTAAGATCTTCCATTTTAGGCAAAGCATTGTCTAAAATAAGGAATGAATTATAAATCATGCTCAGATTTTTTCTTTATTAAAAAGGAAAAGGCAATCTATAGGTGGGGGCGAGTCGCAGACATTGAACGACCAGTCATTAGTTTGGTCTGTGTTTTGGCTCAGTAGAGAAAGAATTAATCACACCAAATGAGTAAACACATTTTTTATTTCCAATAAATTAATTTGTTATAATCAAATTTATAATGCCTTCTGTCTTCTTCACAGATCAAGACTTGTATAGATATGGCAAAAAGTATGTTTTATATCTAAACCTACCATATCAATGTCATGTAATGCAGATTTTCAAACAATTCATATTGCACTGAAACACTAAGGGGGTGTTGCTCAAAAGATGCAATTGATCGGAAAGTGCTAATCATGCACGTCTTGTTAAATGCGCATACCATGCGCAAATGAAAATGTGCGTTACAATCTTCAAAGTTGCAGTTGATTTGCAGTTGATTTTGAGCAACACCCCCTTAGTATGGCAAAAAAACTTTCTTAGAACTGGAAAAATTTCACACTTACAACATATAACAGTATAGTTTAAATATTTGATAAGTCATTTGAAAAAATAGGGGATCTCTGTTACATTTATAACAAGACTGATTACCAAAAATGAACTATTTCAACAAATTCACTTTATTGCATTTAAGGGCAGGTCCACATTGATTCCATTTGAAGTATGTACATTATGTATGATGTTTAGTAGCAAAATTCATTTTTGGCAAATTTTTCTCCTTGAAATTAAATATGATAAGTTCCGTTGTTTGTAACACTGTAACAATGAGATCCCCCAATTACATTAATCTTGAACCCTGAACTATTTTGTGGAGTCTTCATAATCCATCATTTCTCCTTTTGCATCATTTCCATAATCCACAATGCAAGTATGCATGTACTGTAGAAATGGTACACTTCTGTGTACTGTGGCTTGTCTTGCAAAATACATGGTCTACCATCTCTGACAAAATGTGATCAAAAAGGATAGGGAGTGCCTTGGTCTAATGGGTACAGTACGAAGGGGAATTATTCAACTGGTCCAGGCACCCTCTCTAGGAAAAGATGACTTATCCAAATTTGCCGTCGCACTGCACGTTTGAGATTCTGTATTTTTACAATTCGTCAGCCTTCGTCCACGTCAATTCGCATAGGTGTGAGGAGGCTTTAAGACTCAAAGCTTCTAAGCAAAACGTCATGGGTCCTCCTTCCATTCATGTCGAGTTCCTTTGGTACATGTATGATATGTATGATATTCACCCACACCAAGTTACATGTAGCCCAGGTAATGGGTTAAGTGATGGGTAATTGTAATGGTAGCACATGGTTCTTTATGGGGAGTTGTCTAGTATCAGTCTCTCTAGATAAGAGTCTAAGTCTATTGTTCATATTGCACTAGCTTCATGAGGGGGCAGTTCTATCTGCTCCAGAACAAGATGAAGAATGTGATTCTGTTCTGCTGATAAATGACACCTGGACACAGAGTGCAGAAAGAAATAGAAAGGGGTGGATATTCAAATACTTTGTGAGAAATACAATTTAAATTTCTACAGTCAGTCAGATTTTTTTGATGAAATCTGTCCACAATCTTTGAATTTCCATCAAAACAAGAGAATAATTGGATCCAAGAAGAAACATAGCATATAAAAGATGAAAACAAAAATATGCTTTACAAGCTGTACAGAAACAAAATCTGACTGTTGAATATGATTTGAAATTATAAAACCTATTTGGCCGAAAGAAGGGAAATATATTATTACAAGCAATATTATTTTGAATGCTAAAGAAGAATTGACAGGCACATGGATGCTTTAATTGAATATTGAACAAGATAAAAATAGATTTCGCAATATCAATCTCTATAACATTCAATCTGATCTCATTATGACAGTGAAATATCTTCGCCATAGATCCACAGGAATGCCAACAGTTCCTGAATATGCACAAGATCAAAATTTAAAAGTGAATAATGCAAGAGCTGAACAAAAGTGAGAGAAAACATGAAAGAAACAACCACATTCTAAGCCATTAACCTTCAATGAAAACTTTTAATTGACATGTGCATATTTCGGAATGTGCGACATATCTGAATCAGATATCAAATAGTGCCCATGTGATTTTGGGATGTGCACAATGTTGTGCTTGGAAATAGTTTTTCTTTTACATAAAATCTTAGCCATCAACCTTGAGCTTACCATAAATCAGCTTGTAACTTCTTCAAAGACTCACTGTCTTTAGATTGGCAAGCCATCTGGAAATAACAAGACAAAAGAAGAATATATGTACACAAAATTGGTAAAATGGTAATGATAATAATAATGCATCTTATTTACCTAGGGTGGTTGCTTCAGTTCATCGAACTGTCTTCCCAGCGGGCCCTTCAATAACATAGAGCTATTATTATCCCGGTTTATTGGATTCAAGCCTCCAAGCATACTATGTCTGCCTAATTTCCTCTCCCTGGGTAGTATTCCAGCAGGCACTTCAAAGCATTTATAAGCAGATGCAATTTTCCCCCTTTTTAAGAGTAAAAGACAATTTGGATGCACCCAGAACATTTAATGTTTACATATGTGGGGACTAATATATATGTATGTACTTAACCCTACACAAAATCATAACATACAGATGTAAGAATAAAGCTATTTTGCAATTTGGTTATGGTTACTTTTGTTCATGTTTAATTAAAAATTGGTCTCTAACTGTTCAGTTAATCATAAAAACATCTCCATATGTTTTAGAAGGCATAATGTGATTGCTTCCCAAGCAGCAAATCCAAATTACATCTAAACGTCAAAAGAATGTTTGTGATGCATACTGTTTGCAGTTTATTAGGAAAATTTAATACAATTAACTTACCACTACTGACTGGAGCAAGAGGAACACTTCTTCTGTGATACATTCAGTAGCTGAGTTAAAAACAACAACATGGGAAAACAATGATAATCATCCATTTCCCACCATCTCTATGTGCAGATAATTGAATTCAAACACAATAAGTTAACATCATTGATTCCACATAAATACACAAACCAACAATTATCTTGATACAAGTATCATAATGTTGAAAATGTTCTTTTTTAAATGAACACATTCTTTAATTTTAAAATAATTATTGGAGTCGATGCTTATCTGAAATGCAAGTTACAACATTAAAAACCTATCTCAACCCCAAAACAGCTCAATTCATTTTCAATTCATTCTCAATGTGCAATTCACATATATATTGCCATTTTCAGTTAGTAATCATGTGCTTCTCTATACCGTATCTGCTATTGCATATATACATGTATATGCAAATTTGCAGGAAAGCCATGATATTTACCAATTCAACCAACTTTTATGCTTATTAGAAATCAATTCAGTGATATCTTCAAAGCAGTGTCAATAGATTGAAAACAGAAATGATTCTATTCATTTTCCCTTTTTTGATTGAGATAGAGGTCAATAAAAAGATTCTTACGTGGGTTAGATTCATCACTTTCCCATGTGTACTTCTCTAGTGTCTGAGCATGCTCCGGGCGTATCCGTTGAGGCGTTGGCTGTGGAGAAAAGGGGTGAGAAAATGGTCACAGTCAAAAAGGGTAGAAAGTTGACATATTGCTGAAAAAAGAAATGCAGGTATGTCTATGTTAAATCTCTTGTAATCTCAAAATCGGTTTGATGTAGGAAAAATTCAGCTTACATAAAATGTACAGCTTTAAAATGATTTATGCACAACTTAAAGTCTTATTCAACTAGGGGAAGTTCCACTTTAGGGGCCTTGCAAGAAAGATATAGATTGCAACATGCATTCTGAAGTCTGAATTATTACTAATTCAGACTACATACAGACTAATTTTGAAAAGATTCATACATGTAACGGAAATCCATGTGAGTCAAATTAATTGTTAAAGAGAACGGATCAATATTAACCCTTTAAATGCTGGGCTATTTCTGGTCTTCTATGGCCCAGTGGGGGAGGGGGGGAGAATTGAAAAATATGTTCAAGTGGAGATACACTGATAAGTTTGCAGTCTGTTGGTGCAGGAAGGGAAGTCAGAGCATGCCTATCACCTATGCTGCATTAGAATGCAACAACCTTGTACAGTCTAACCTCATTATAACGAGGTCCTCTGAACCAGAGAAATTACCTCTTTATATAGAAACCTTGTAATATCAGGGCCAAAATACAATAAAATAGAAAGAAATAGGACTAGGAAAATTACCTTGCTATAACGAGAGCTTTTATATCAGTGTTCTTTGTAACTAGGTTCAACAGTACTATAAAGAAGGACCTAACGCTTATCTAGCAAATGGTGCAGCTCTTAGAGGGTGTTGTTCAAAATCAACTGCAAATCAACTGCAAATCAATTGCAAGTTTGCAAATTATAACACGCATCTTCATTTGCGCACGGTATGCGCATTTAGCAAGACACTCATGAAACAATTATTTTGTTTGTCATGTTCCGATCAACTGCAACTTGCGATCAATTGCAATTTTTTTAACACCCCCCCATTAGATGTGCAAGTCAATGCAAAATGATTTTGTTACACTACAAAATAATGATCATTGGAATACAGTGTAGTAATACTTTACTAATTTCATGTTCACTGGGTATAACGATTCATTACCTGTAATAGCATGAGCAGTAGTACTCTACTGATCTCACACATGGCTAAGATATCGGAGAATGCCCCCATTGGTAGGTTATTAGACCCGGTGATCCCCCTTTCTCGCACCAAGTATTCCATCTCAGTCAAGACTGCGAGGGCACCATCAAAATCACCTATAGTAAATTAAATTAGAAAATTTGTCCAGTGTTCACTTCAATAGTTTAAATACACAATACACTTGCAAATTTTAATGTGATTCTGTCACAGTGAAGAGGAACGACAAAGAAATTAGACAAGGCAAATTACTCGCCATTCAAGTCTTGAATGGGAGTTGTTTACTTTTACACATTTCTTTGCCATTCCTGTTCACGGTATATACAGCACAAAGGAAATATACTTTGATGATGAGACAATAGCAAAACTGATAGAACTGAGATCATATAAATAGCCCCCACACTAGCATAAAATTCTTCAACACTAATTGCATAAACAATTTAGGTATCAAAGCTGACAATGTATTAACTGGGGAATTTGACAATGCTATCATACTATCATCTTATGGAATAATCATTTGCCTTATTCATTAATTCATTTTTTCACGAGCCCATGCCAATGATACAAACTCGATAATAAAAACAAACTTCCAAGAAATTGTTTCAAAATACAGGGCTTTCACGCTTGGAAAGATGTTATGGCATGGCACCCATGTAAAGTCACTTGTTCAAAGTCAGATAAATAAAAAATATAGTATTAGGTTACCAATCATTTCTCACCTATTTCTATTTTACATGATGCAACCTTTCCTAAGGAGTGTAAGCAATCCAATGGACACTGGAATAAAAATAAAAGTACCAAAATGATAAAAGAAGAAGTGAAAGAGATAAAAGCTGTTAATTGACTTGACAAATAGAACATATCGCAAAGTGACAGCAACCAAAGGGTAATGTTACAAAAAACAATTTACAATGATCGCAATAAATGAAACACGTTCTTATGGAATGAACACATTTTAAATTATTTTTTTAATTGTTGCTATGTTGCAAGATCTTTGTCTCCATGCAAACAAATATCCTTTGTCTCCTATCACTTCGTCTCCTATCACTTCGTGAAAACACAGATGATACACGTTTATCAAACTGGTGGAAAATCAATGGGTTTGTGATAAATTGCTAATGAAAATGGCCAATCAAGATCTTTGTTGTATGCTAATTTTGTTCTGTAGACTGACCAGTAGCAAATCAGAATTGATCTTTTGAGTTAGTGAGTAATCACAAACCTCTGTGTCACAGGGCCCTGATCTTTGTCGATGAAAGAGCCCATCACTCACTATCAATCATTTCACAAAATTCACAAGATATTTAAATATCACATCATGATTCTTCTAAAGAAAATATTAATATTTTTTTTTTACTTTCAAAGTTTCATGTGAAAAATAACGAAACACTTGAGTTGCAAATTTCAGGTATCTTACAGATCTACAGCAAAATGGGTTGGGAATCTTACCTGATATTGTAATTCTGCTGCCTTCTGGTAGTGACCCATAGCATCTGCTGGTTTCTTCATTCTCTAAAAAGGTTAAAAAAGAATCAGTATAAGATATCTAAGATAATTTAAGCATAGTTGTAACAAACAAAAAAATACCCATTATATGCAGAGCATAATGTGAAGCAAATGAAATGAACTATGAGAGTTTACTTAAAACAATGTAACACATTTAATCAGACAATTTTATATTTAGGGTCTAGTGTGAATAAATCTTGGCTATAGCAAAGAGGTACATAGCTTGTATTGGCTGAAATACATATGTACATGTATGCTCATTCCCTAAAGACTGCACAAATAAGTTACAAAGAATTTTGAAGAATAAACTTTGTCAAAGCACATTTGCCTTTTACGTCAAAAGGTGCTGCATCAAAAAACTAAATGTTTTGAATTTCTATGAAAGGGTAACAATAACCATGAAAGATTGAATACAGTGTACCATGGACACACAATTCCTGCACAGTGTTCCTATGTAGGTCATATTTTCAATTCTAGCTTCTTCTTTTGGCACTAGACGGTGATTTTGAAGCCTAACATTTTAACAGCTTAGTGTATGCCACACCAACAAATGTTTAGATAGCATTTGCAATCTGGCAGTTGAAAATTTTTGAATGAAAACAGTGGAATACCAACTTACCCTAAGACTGTTCCCAAGCTGAAGACACAGTGTAGCTGCAAGGGCTGGCTGCTTCTGCTCAATGCTCACCTATGTTTGGGTATATCAGAAATACTGGAATGTTAAGTCAGCAGAAATCACAAATGTCCTATAATGTGCATGAGGATGTTAATTGAAGGATGAATAACATCAGGACCGAACATTTTTCATGACAGGAAAAAATAAAAGGCCCCTATTTTCACTTGGGAAGCAAGCACTAAATTCACATGAGAATACATTGCATCAAAAATTGTGAGAGGTTGGCTGTACTGAGAATAATGCTGAATTAAATTGTTTTTGCTTTGTCCATTGGCAAAACATATTATGTGACAATTTCCAGGCACCTGCGGTGAAATTCAGAATTCATAACTATGTTTTATCACTATGGTGCAGTGACCCCTTTGTCCTGAGATTACAAACGTTAATATGTAAACAATCAATTTACACTTGTACTTTATAAATTGTATCTGTGACTTGGGAAAAAACATTTCTAAAGTTATTGCAAGAGTGAATAAAAATGGACGGGCAGACAGGGAGGCATAAAAATGAAAATGAAATGCAGAAAAACTTGTAGTAATAAATATAGACCTACCCTGACTGCATGGTTGTAGCAGTTAATGGCAGCACAAAGGTTCTCTTCAAAATTTGGACAGTGCAGGGATCTATCGCTCCATTCCGCATCCAAGAATTGATGAGCTGCTTCTATTAGAGCATGTACCTCAGCTGGGTGGTTGGCTAACGTGTGTTCGCATCTGGGGATAAAAAATGGAGTATGAGAGCTTGAAACATATTTCTAATTAGATTGTATGCATAATAGTTATACAGTCAAACCTGCTTTAGTGATCACCTGTCCATAAAGACCACCTTTCTAGACTCCCTAGAAACTAGAAAGCAATTTAAATGTAAATGAACCTGTCTTTAGAGACCATCTGCTCTTAGAGACCATCTGCTCATAAAGACCACTTTTTCTGTCTCCCTTGGGTGGTATTTAAAGACAGTTTTGACTGTACATAGCATGAGATATATACAGATTTCATTGGAGTTCCGAAGATCTAATTCAAGTATGGACAGTGCAGGGATCTATCGCTCCATTCCGCATCCAAGAATTGATGCGCTGCTTCGACAAGAGCATGCACCTCTGCTAGATGGTTGGCGAATGTGTGTTCACATCTAGGGATAAAGAATGGATTATGAGAGCTTTATACATATTTCTTAATTGGCTGTATGCATATGATCATAGCATGAGGTATACATATTTCCAAGAGTTCCCGAGATCTAATAAAATTTTGTGTAGAATTAGAGACAGTGTAGAAACATATCCCTCCATTCCCATCTAAGAATGGATAAGCTGCTGCTTCTACCAAAACATGCCCATGAGCTGGGTGCGCAGAGTCTTGTGCACCTCCATGGACAGGTTCATGAAACACAACCCAGGTAAGTCAAATTGGAAATTTAAGTCAGGGCGCTACAAACCCACTTTCCCTCATGCCCAGGGCAACAAAACTTAGCTGGAATTAAATAAAATTGTCACTTGCCTGATGGGGCAAATAACTGAATCAAACTAATTTCGGGCTTTCCCACTAGGCAAAATTGGCATCAGCCATCAATTTTAGGCAAGAGAATCTTTTGTTTGGGCAATTGATTTTAAAAATTGGTTGCAAGACAGTCGGGCAACTGGTCACAAATATTCTTGTAGCACCCTGATACACGTACCATGTCTTTGATGCGAAATATTTTTTTGTTTGAGACTTAGTTAACCCATAGGCTACTAAAAGAAGGTGATCCTTGTATTTAATTTATGGGAAAGGGAAAATTTAGTTGATAATGGATTATCATAATTCTTCTACACTTGCATGCTTAATCCTATTTAGATGTGTATTAATGCTAAATCTCTGATACTTACCTAGCCTTTGCAAGACTAAAAAGTGCTGCATATGATGGACATTCTTGGTTCTTTAAAACCTTGGATAGATTACCTGCATGAAAATAAATCATTCATCTTCTTTACTACATGTTGTCATTCCAATAATTGACATTTCCATTTGATGTCACGCCAAGGTGAAAATATAGCATTCATGAAAATAACAGTAGTGGATTTTCATCATACTCTTNCCCCGGAGAGCTCCCATCCGTAACGATATCAGGTGAATTCATTCTGCAAACATTGAGAGATCAGAAAGCAAACGGAGCTGACGTGAATTCGGAATACTAAAAGTTGGTGAGGATTTTTGTGTGGGAACAATCGAACAAGCCGTATATACAAAAGTATATTTTGTGAGTAAATAAATCATCGTTTTATAGATATTTATTGATATGTGACTCGTTGTATTTTATAAAATACCTGCTCATCCCTCGGCCCTCCCTGTTTGGCAATGTTTGAAAGTTTGGTTTCAACTACAAGGAATAAAAAATACAAAGTTTTTGTCCCTTTTTTCAATTTTTTTTTCTTTATAAAATGTGTTTTATAGATTTTAAAAGAATTGAATATGGTTTATTTGACAAACATGCCAAATATCGGCATTAAAGACTTTAACTTTTCTATTAAAAAATCGTTGCAAAGAACGCGATTTCAATATTCGACAGTCACATCCATAAGTATCTGAAATTCTGGCAATTTAACAAACCTGTGGAATTATATTTTTTTCGAAAGTTAATCACAAAGTTATTATGATTGCAGAATTATTATCACCCAAATTTAGAAAGAGGACTGTCAAAAAGAACTAAAGCTAATCAAACAGTCTCGTCTTGAGTATACTGTTTTCAAACAGTTCAGTTGAAAACTTGTGTTTTTTTTAATGTGTCATTGATTTCAGGGTCACTTGAACAAAATAGTATAGTTATGACTTATGTGTACAGTAAGCACACTGTCTGCGAATTTTCACATCAGAGCTAAATGTCCTTCAAATCAAGCGTAAATATAGCTTTGTAATACAATTGACAGTCTGAAAAACATTATTGTTGTATATGAAACTATCATTTATAACACTTGTCTTCAAAGACAGAATGAAGTAGCATGAAACCTAAACGTCAAGTGGTGCATTTGAAAATCAGGCAATATATTTGATTCATTATGGGAATTCTGTGCAAAATTTATGAATGGAGATTTTGTTCAGATGCATAGTTTATTGTGCATCATAAAACGTGATTTATAGAGTAAAGATCTCATTTGCAAGGTGTTTTGTGTACAATTTTGTTTACAATGCCCTGTATATAAGCATGGCAAATTACAAATCAAGTACCTTGGGGTGGTTTTCATTGTGGTTGAACGGTATTTGCTTTCGTCCAAAGGTTGGCATTATCAGAAGATTTTGTGGTGTTTTATTTACCTCAATATTTCTGTCAACCGTCCATGTTTTGTATGTACCATTGTTCAACTTCAGAAAATATAGTGAGTCAACTTTGAATGGGATTTTGTCCTTCTTTTCTTGTTGCGGTTGAGTGAACAAGATTTTTTCCCACCTCAAACGAAACAATAATGCACATGAACCCGGGTGAAAATGAGTGTTTTCTAAAACGCCTCAAAGCCCTGTACAACAATGACTACCTCCCCGAATTCTGTGCAGTGTAATCTTGGTAATACAATACATGGGTGCTTTGAATTTATAATCAATAATACCCCTAACTTAATATGTCGATGAGTTAATGAATTACGGGGAAATCCCAAATAAAGATTAATGCCACTTGAGAAATCTCATATTATGAAAATTCCCTCGTGGTGGCTATTCTTTTCGTTGCTAAGTACACATCGTGCATACAAGTCTTGCACCTTTAT
>BQKZ01011679.1:0-16966 GCA_036244855.1 Temnopleurus reevesii | reverse complement strand
ATAATGAATTATATTTGAAAAAGTAAAATTCTTGCTCTACAATTCATCAAATTGTTTTTATTCATGTTCAATGGTCATTAACTCTTTTTGTCAAAATGTCCTGTTAGAAATATTCTTAGTTTTACAGAAAATGAGCTTTTGTATGTTTTACAATCGTAATTGTATCAAATGCTGTAGCCTGTATTTTCAGAGCATCATGTTGTTTTTACTTTTGCTGAAATTATCTGTTTATTTCTGTTTATTTGCATTTTTCATATGTCTGTTCCAGTATTGCGCAACGTTATGTACATTTATCCTATGCTTATTCCTCCGCATTATGTTATGGGGGTTGTCCATCCTTCTGTCCATCCGTAACTTGTCACTGTAATAACCTCAGAACCATCGAGCAGATTTTTACAAAACTTGGGTTTGTCTTATACAAGCATTTTAGTATAAACTGAAAACATTTTTTATGCAGGGGGTCAAAGTTCAAAGGTCACAGGGCTGAAAAAAACTTGAAAAATCCTTTAAAAAAAGGCATTTTACCTGGACAACTTCAGAATAACGTTGCAGATATTTACTGAACCTGTGATTGTTATACATAATGTGAGGATAAACTGATAGCAATTTGGTTCAGGGGTCAATTTTTCCACTCTTTTTCTGTCTTGTTCCTCCTGAGTGAGTTGTACATGCAAATCGTCAAACTATAATTATTATTTGCATGAAATCGACAGTCAATGGTGTGCATGAAGTGCCTATGAGTTTTTCTATTTGTGTTGTGTATACAGAAATAAACTACTTATTGAATGAAGAATTTGAAGCTTTTATTGAGGACCTGAAGCTTTCAGCTGTTACAAGTGACTTTGATGATGATGTGGAGCCAAAAGGTTTGTATTTGTCATAAATATGGATATATATAAATAGTAATACAATTTAGTATTTTTTTGTTTGATTATAGGAGATTCAATCAGTAAATTTTTTTATTTTATTTTGTTGTCAGGGGATGAAGATAAATTGCAAGATATTACTATGTTTTTACTGTTTTTGTTGTAAACGTCTTTAGTTACGCCCTTTTCAATTATTTTCTATTTTATTTGTTAAGCTTGTGTGTTTGTAATTTGCTTCGATATCTTTTTTTTTTTTTACTTTTTAAGGCATATCTTAGTAATATCAGATTTTTAGTTTGAAAATATTGAATAATTTAACCATCATTATTATTTTACTGCAATCTATATTTATAGTCTGTGTTAAAAATAGATGTTGCATGTCCTATTCCAGCCATATAAGTACAAAACTGCAAATACATGTACTCTTAGTATGTATAGACTTCAGTTTTTTTCAAATATTTTTTTCTCCCTCTATTATTATTTTGTATTTTACCAAATGAAAATTACATTAGTATGTGACTATGCATCTTTGTTTATTTGTTTTTAGATCCTATGACAGTACTACAAGGACATGCAAAGCAACTGAAGAAGAGAATGAGTGGAGCTCTCGTGAGAAATATGGAAACCTTTGTCAAGATGGTTTCGAAAGGTAATTTGCTCCCTCTCTCTTTCTTACTTTCTATTTCCATCATACCGCGTTTTAAAATGAAAGTGAAATACAGATATATAACATGTCCAATAGTTTTAAAAAAATACAATGTCTTCACAAACTTTCATTGCCAAATAAACAATTTGATGTGTAGGCATGGTCAATATCATTTGAAGAAGAGGATTTTCTGCTAACATGAAAATTCTATGAACATGACTATGTCATAATGAGCAATTGCAAATTGGTGTGATCAGTTTTTCCTTATAGTAGAAAATAGCATTACTCACAGCTGACTTTTAAAATAGGTTTCTGTCCAATTTATTGTCATATTATTTTGCTTTATGTGTATTTCTTTTTAGGGTTAAGTTTGTTCATCCAACTGAATATATAGATAATTCTGTAGATTGGTAAACCTTTCTGTTCATCAGACCCCATTAATCTCCTATGTTACTTTACTTTATAAAATTCCTGTGTTGTAATTATTGAAAAACAATAAACCTAGTTTAAAATCAGCTCAAAGTGAAAAATCTCATATGTAGAGACTGGGTGTACATAATGTATGGCATTACTCCGTACATTTATCCGGTTTGTGTCCATTTTCTTTCTATAGAAGAAGGAAGAACGAGTCGAGGGAACTCATTTGCAGATCCAGGCGACCCGGTAATTTTTATCTACTTTCTCTTATTGTACTATTCCCCATGTGATATTGCAACAATTTTTATCTTAAATGAAGTAATTCTTGTCTTATCCCAATTTGGATAAATACTGATTGAGAGTGAGTCTCCAAGATGCTGTGAAAAAATGTTACAGATATGAGGCATACTCTGGTAGAAATAAAACCCACGACCTTCTGTTCACAAGACAGACATCTTTAATACCACCAGACCACTGAAAAGATTGATGATGTGGGAGGACGCCTGTCTCATCTTCAGGAGGTTGTGGGTATGATTTCCATACGAGTATGTCTGTGATTTTTTTTTTCAGATGCACTGTTTATCAGTGTATATCCATGTTGGGTATAAGGCAAGAATCAAAGGAATACTATTATAAAAATTCTGATTATTGTTTGAGTGTTTTCACCTCAATGACTCCACAAAAATTATGCTATTTATGTAGTTTGATAATTCCTTTGTCTATTTCAAATTTATTTTGATCACTTTGATGATTTCACAAAAATTATGCTATTCATGTAGTTTTATAACTCCTTTGTCTATTTCAAATTTATTTTTATCATCTTTCTATAGGGCATTTGTGTTATGTACAATGGATTTTTCTCATTGTCCATATCTTTCCATGTACATGAACAATATTGCTATGATATTCAGATACTATAAAAGCAAATGTTTTCTGCTCATAATAACTTTTAATGTATTTACTGATTTTGAGATGTTAACATTTTTAATAGCTGGTTATTATTTTCACATTTTAAAAGAACATTGTACACAAATCTATATTACTGAACATAAATTTTAGGAAATTCACAAAAGTAAATCCCAGCAAAAACTACAGCTAATATTAATCTATTCATGGTATTTTTTTCAGCCATGTGATGAGAATTTAACCAGAATAAATGAGCAAATTAGAGAAATAAATGGTAAGTTAATTTTTCCTTCAATTTTTTTATAAATCAGGAAAATTATAGAGAATTGTATGGAACATAATTTCTGTTATCATATTTTTTCTCGAATTCAAATTGTATTTTGTTATCTAAATTGATTTTTAGTGCTACAAGTATTTTGATGTAAGCAAAAGCATTGATACCTTCATACATACCTTGATGAGGGCGTTTAAAGTTTGTTTAGAAACTTGTTTGCCCCTCTCCTCTGTACTGGTTCTTTAAAGACTGAAATTGGCTCTGCAGACGTGAATTTTAGTAACAGCATGGGCAAGAAAAGTGTTGATATCAGAATTTTTTTTATAAATGTACTTTATATTAATCTTTCTTTTATTTTAAGTAGATTATCCTTTTCAATTGAATAGTGCATATATTTATGATAAATTTCTGGACATTCAATACTTCTAGCCACTTTTTCATGTGTTGGCAGAAAATGTTTTTCCTTCTATCAGACTGTGCCTTACGAAATCATTTTGTCTGAGTTATTTGTTCTATTGTCTTCCAGACTTGCAGCTGAGAGTGGACACAGAGCAAGAGGAAAACAGAATATTGAAACAACAGCTCCAAGACAATGAGGTGAGTATAAGTAAGGGGATTGTTTTTATTCTCTTATTTTAATGGATACTTGGGCGCATTGCTAGAAAATTGCAATGACTATTAATTATTATTTTTTTCATGAGCATTTTGTTTTAAAAAATTCTAGCCTTGTTTGAATGCGTGCTTCAATTTGCAATTGATTTGTTGTTGATTTTATTTAATTCAAACTTTCTGACAATATTTTCGTAGACTGACATTAAAGCTATTTGCTCAAGTGGTGTCAACTGGTTATTATGAGTTTCATTTTTTACCTCTGTTCTACCATTACACAGTTGAACTTAGAAACATTTTCTTTTAAGTTGTTTGAAATATATAGTACAAAGTCAGTGTTCAGATTTGGATATGTGAAAATAGATGTATTTTATAACTTTTAAATTCTTGTCTTCGTGACTGTCTCTCCAGTTAATGATATTTCTGTAGTCATTGCAAAAATGTGAAAAGAATTCTAAATGAAAACAGTTTCATTTAAAATCATTTAATTGCTGTGTAGATACTCTCTTTTGAAAAGAGTGAATCAATATGTTTTTGTTTTTAATTTTCACAGCAATCGTATCAAGCAGAGATCCTAACACTGAAGGAAGAGATGGATAAATTATCAGAGAAAGCCAAAAAGAAACAAGAAAGGTAATGGTGTAGTTCTAGATGGAAGCTTACATATTGTAGTTATTTTAAATATTATATGATGTTGTTTTCATTAAAAACATTCTCAACTGCCAGATCCTTACTATTATCAGAATGGGTGATTATGTACATGAATTCAGCTGTGAAAATATTAGGCTTCTATAGAGCTAAAATGTAAAAGGTAACCGCCATTGTTACACCACACTGGAATTATGAGTCATAGGGATACCTTATTTAAATTCTATGGATACCTTGCTAGTGCATGAGTAAGAATTCTTTAATCGCACAATCACAGCATCACAAAATGTCTTTAAAAGTGGCACTGGAACAGTTTCAAGACAGTTCTATTTTGAGGTGGTTATTTCCCTCAAACAATAACATTCCACATACCCAAATGTTTTGTTTAGAAAAAAATGGCCTTTTTGCACCACTAGGAAAAAAAAGTATCAAGTGCTTATTATTGATGGACTAATTTGACTCTCATCATCGCTGTAACGTTTGAATGTTTGTTTTTCTTTCATCATTTCTTCAGTTTAGTGCAATTACAGAATGAAAAGGAAGAACTCTACGTTGAAAGCAGGTAAGTTTTGTTAGCTTTCATTCCAGTTAATAATTATATTGCCATATTTATGGTATGATTATAAGGCCAAGTAATGTTAAATATTAATTATTTCTAATGTCCCTCTCCTATTTCTGCACCCCAGTTAAAATTTTGGTGTCTGTATTTTTGTTGACTTTGCCTTTTTTCATCAAAATCGTTCGTAGACAACCCTTTTTTCATGAAAAAAAATCTGGAACCCTTTAACCCACATAACCCACATAAAATGGTGAAGTAGATGGAGGGTAGAATTTACCCTTCTAAATCTATTGGTGTATCTATTGGTACATGTAGTTTCATCAATATATTGATATGATTATGTGTCAAAATGTGACTGTACTGTTTTTGCAAACTAGTTTTTTTGTTTTTTTTAGAGATTAAACGTTTGAGTATATCTGATTGTCAAAGGGAACCCTTCCCTTCTTATATGCTGATAAAGGATGAAATGTGCACCAGAACAGATCTTCAGGTTTGGTGCAAGTCTGCTGANTTTGATATTTTAACTCCATTCTTTTTGCATCTTGAATGATAAATTTTGTTTTCCACAAACCCATCAAAAATTTCATGTTTTGAAACATTTGAATTTTTAGCCTAACATCCCTACTGATAAAGGCATTGATAGGCTAGGGAGATCGGTTTAAACTTGATTCTGGATTTAATGGGTAGCCAATGGGTAGCCAATGTACAAGTCAGAGTTCTTTGCTACCTGCCATCAAGCTACAAAATTCTGAACATTAGATATGGTCTCACTGTGATTCAATTTTCATCAGCTTTGTAGTTTAACCACATAAGTCTAAGCAAAATTTTCCTGTACCTTTTTAAGTCTACTCAGTCAATGACAATTTTGCATCCACAGAAAAATGTTGAAGTGCAGTGACTACGGTGAATATAATTGGAGTGTTTTGAATGGTGATGAGATCTAAAAACATGTCGGTTTATTTTCATGATTTTTAAACATGTTAGATAGCTGAAATATGTTGACCAATTTATTGATTGTGAAATTGTAAAGTGTCTGGTAACTGGATTCACCAGTATACCCCATTTGAGCATTGTGCATATAATTACAAACTGATGTATGCTGGGGCAGCTTCATGCCAATTGGAAGAAAAAGGAATCTTTGGTTTCAAATGCTTATTTCCAATGGAGGCGTCGTGGTGTAGTGGTTCTGACTCTCGCCTTTCAACGCGAGGGTCGTAGGTTCGAATCCTACCCATGGCGTTAATTTCCTTCAGCAAGAAATTCATCCACATTGTGCTGCACTCAACCCAGGTGAGGTGAATGGGTACCTGGTAGGAATATTCTTTGAAATGCCATGTGCGCTGTTGTATGCGGGGCTAAAGCCAGGGTAATAATAATGCAAAGCGCCTTGAGCACTCCGCAGAGTGGATAAGTACGCTATATAAATTGCATCTACATGTATTATTGTTATTATTATTATTATTATTATAAGGCCAAGTAATGTGAGATATTAATTATTTGTAATGTCCCTCTCCTACTTCTGCACCACAGTAAAATTTTGGTATCTGTTTTTGTTGACGTTGCCTTTTTTCATAAAAATCGTTGGTAGACAACCCTTTTTTTATGAAAAAAAAATCTGAAAACCCTTTATTTCATAACTCCAGAGTGCATTAGGTACACGTTCTTATGGGACTCGACTACATAAAATGGTCAAGTAGATGGAGGGTAGATTTTACCCTTCTATATCTTTTAGTTTATCTATTGTTAGTTTCATCAACATATTGATATGATTATGTGTCAAAATGTGACTGGTTTTTTTTAGAGAGATTTAACGTTTGAATATATCTGATTGTCAAAGGGAACCCTTCCCTTCTTATATGTTGATAAAGGGTGAAATGTGCACCAGAACAGATCTTCAGGTTTGGTGCAAGTCTGCTGAGTCAGACTTATCAATCCACATTCCTGACTTCACAAGGGTGCTAGATTAAAGTCACAGTTTACCTGTGACATAGAAGGTGATGTTTAAGTAGGGGTCATATAGCTCAACTGACCTCCTGTTATTACTCTTTCACACATTATTAAACCGAAGCTCAATAATTTGATTCATGGAAGTCTGATCTATCAGACTTCTCTATCCGCAAGACTATGCCCTGTCTTAAAACCTGCCATAGAATGCAAAAACCTTGTACCAAGAGGGACCTGGTATTGGCAATGATGTGGCTTTCACATTCTGCAAAAATGCTACAATACTGTCATTTTCGATGCAAGTAAAAACTTTCAGACACAGTCATGAGTAATTGTTAAAATCAGGAATGTTTATATGGATACAAAAAGTGCTTATGTGTATGTTCCAATTTTTATTTTTATATCTTTGTTCATTTTCCAGAAAAAATGTTGAAGAGTTGCATGGATCTATTGACAAAGAAGTGGAGGTATGTCACACTTACACAATTGTGAGAGTTATCATCTTGGTACAAATTGTACATTTCAAGCACATGCATATTTTATTGAGTCATGTAAAACAAAATTGCTGAATGACATTTTAAAAATATATTTATGAAATAACAAAAGTATTTTTATGTCAATAGAAATAGAAGACTAAAAAAATTATTAAAAGAAACATTATTCTTTACTTTTAACAACTATGATATTGTATAAGGCACAGTCATCAGATTAGAATTATTTCTTGCAAGCAATCAATTGGTATCATTTTGATGTTTTGTTAAAATTAAATCCATGAAATTGTCAATTTTGTTTTGCTTTCAATTCTTTTTGTACTTTACAGTCTTTGAAAAAAGAAAATAACGACCTGAAAGCGGCATTGAACAGGAATAAACAGGTAATTTTATCATTAATATCTAAGTGGAGTGGCTTGAGTGGTCAAATACAGGGACATTCCATTACATGTAAAAATTGAAAATGAAATAGGCCAGATGAGAGGGGCTTACTTGAAGAAATCAGAATATTAAATGGATTCTCCAATCAATTCTTTTTACTGACAATCGATGATATCAAACGATACCTCACAATACCGTCGATATCAATCTGTTGAAGCTGGGAAGGCGACTATGAGTTTTGGAAGCTAATGCACATACTTTTTACATCATTTCTGAAAATTGCAGAATTCCCTTTCTAAAAAAATGTGGGAGGTACTTGGTGTTGCATCAAATAGATACACAGTGTTGTATAGATTATAAATATCAGGGAATATTTTAAATAACATGAAAAAGAGATGTAATTTTTCGACCTAAAACCTGGCCAAGTTAAACGCACATGCACAAAAGCCCATTACCAGAAGTGGGTATTCCGACTCACATAACGTGTTTACAATGAAAATCACATGGCGCCATCTATGGTTCCTCATTTTCTTTTATTATCAGTCAGTGGCAAGAATTGAGCCCAGTGTATGTCTATAGAAGAGATGGCTCAGTAAAGGGCCTGGGCTTGGTCTATGATCATTGTTTGGCACTCTACCACTTGCGGAATGAAGTTTCTTTTTTATTTGTTCTTCCTTTCCAAATTTTACGTATGGTTTGAAGCAAAAATATTTCACACCACCTAGTAAACTAACTTTCCTTTATGTTTCTATAGAATCGAATGGAGGCACAAGAAAGCTCTAAGCAACAAATCAAACAGCTTGAAAACACAATAGAGGAATTAAGACAACAGGTAATTTGTTTCTTTTTTCAATTTCATCTGTACACTATGAATACTTCCAGTGGTCTTAAGTATCAGTAACAATGATAATAATCATAATGATAATAGGTTCTTGTATACCAGTTTCCATTGTAACCGACCAATACAATCTCATTACTACTGGTAGATTATAGGAAAAATGAGACAGATCGTGACTTTGTTAGGATTCCCCTGTATGTACTTAATGTTATTGTTAGAAGTAATAGATGACAATTATAAGACAGGGCGACATGACATTCAGAGGGCGTGGCCTGGCTGCGGCCATTTTTATTACGAAGATTAGCGAACAGAAAAATCATGGTATTTTTAACCTGGAATAGCAAGCGAGCAAGTTATATTTCGCTAGCTCGCAGCTCGGCAATTGCATACGTATGCGTTTAGCACACTTTTATAAAAATCGAAGCTGAAGAGGGGAGGAATCAAAGATACACGCGACGACAACACGGATCAGAAATTCATGCAAAGTGTTGCAAGTGTCAGAGCTTGGCAAGGTGCGTAAGCAAGGGAATTTTCACATATTGTTGTGGCCAATACACAACATGCCGTCCGTGCGCGCTTGCAACCGGAAGTCATGTCGATTATGACTTTAAGCCTGTCTTCTTGGTCATCGTAAAAATGATAAGTAGACACAGTTTACAGGTGACCTTTATAGACAGGCCTGCAATACCCAAGAGGAGATTTATTGGAGGTTCAAATTAGTAGACCTATTTCCTCATAAAGAATTTGCTAATAAGTACTTGATCAGTTGTAAACTTGAACTTGCTCATTGTTATTATTTTTAAGATTGAGAGTGTAATGATGTCTTATTTTATTTGCAGACAGCAAATCGTGAGGAAGTAACAAGATTAGAGGAAGATAAAGCTATGTTAACCAACCAACTTGCCAACATTAGACAGGTAAGGCGATTTAGCTATTGAGCATGGCCAGTTTACCAACAACCACTCCAAAATTTAACCGAAATCAAAACTTTGGACATCTCAGAAGCCTCATTGATTCCAAATTACATATTGCATTATGGTATATAATGAAAAATTACTTTGATACATTTAGTTGTCATGGTTTCCTTGTCATATGCAAATTAAATTAGACTTCTCTTTCTTTGATAGACAAATATTGATAATGTGCTTACCTTCCAATGTTCTCTTGCCACTTCTCGTGAATCAAATCCAGCTCATCAAACGCTTTCAAGTTAGTGACATATACATATATTCAGTTTTATCATTTAATACTAAAGAACTTGGTTTCATATAAAAGGCGTAACTAGATTTTCACAAGATAATTTTTTGCTGAAAATGGATAGACCCAAAGGAGACATTGGCTAACAAATTTGTAGATAAAACTGTCTATACGACATGAGATTTGCATGTCTAACACTTCCGTAAGCAAAATATATTATCTACTGAATATTATGTCATGTCCAAGAAAAATGAGCAATATGTAAAACAAACAAATGAATTTGATCATAAATCATGTGATTTTTTTCCTTGTTGTTCAGGCTTATACATCAACATCAGAAGAAGCCAATAGATTACAGGTATGTAATATTCAGAAAAACACCACAATGTCTTGGGCAGCTACATGTAGATATACATGTCACTGTGAGCAGAAGGGACAAAAGCCTGGGACAAAGTAAATAACCTCCATATTTCAAGCATTAACGCTAGCTAATCGGACACAAAAGAAATTTCCATGATCCTTCATATTCTGTGGAAAATGCTGAACAAGAGTCGCACAAGGGATTTTCTTTTGTGATCATGAAGCTATTGTAAAGGCTTGAATGAAGTTGTTTACTTTGTCCCAGTCCTTTGTCCCATCTCCTCACAGTGTGTAGCGTTAGTTTAACGACCACTTTGTAGGTGTGTTTTGCTAACTCGAGCATCAGTTGATGATGAAACAATTAACAGACTTTGAATGTAGAATGTCTAGAATTCAATGAATACCCTAAAGTTCGATGAATGTTGAATGATTGAATTTCGAGAAGTTCACTTGATGTCAGATAGTTTGTTTTTCAGGCAAATTAATATGGAGGTTTCAATTTCATTCCTCACAGTTACACTTATGAGTCGACTGGAAGTATGACGTCATAATCTTATGCATCTTCTTATTGTTATGTGCGCAACTACTTGTGATGTAACAATGAGCAGACCCGCAAAACTATGACATACTACTTCCTGTCGATGTGCCCTTCGTCACTGTTGACTGAAATCGAAAACACCATAATAATATAATATGGACTAGCCTTGAGGGAGACACAGGACCATAAATATTGTGTCTCCCGAAAAAGAAAGAGTCTATATTGTTATTATTAACCAAATCAGACATCTAGAGCGAACACGAAATCCATGAAATAAACCAATCGCAAAATTAAAAGTGATTGCTCGCGAGATCGCGGTCCGCGTTTTTCGTATGTGAATTTATTGCCCGCTGTTTTACATGCAAATCCCATAGACATTTCATCGAGGGCAATAAAGTTATTTATGGACCGCTCTGTCTTGTTTGGGGCGATTAAGTGTAAAAAATCACATTGCTCAGATGTCTGATACGGTTAATAATACCTCATATTTAATGCATTAAATGTCAGTGAATGCCTAGAAAGTCTGTGGAAGTCAAGAAGTTCAATGACTGCCTTCTTTTTCAGTGAAAAGAATGCAGTTCGGGGAAATGTCTTGCAATCTTTGAATGTCTCGCACTGCAAGGAATGTCTAGTAGATAATGATGTTCACAGCCGTGAACCATAAATTTCTTTCACTGCAATGATAACATGTATTGTACATAGGCTATTAACTCTAATGGTGTATTTCATTTTTTTTACAGAATGTATCAACAACAACCAAAAACCAATTAGAATCAACCCAGCGTGAGCTAGACGAACTTCAGCTCGCACAGAGTGTACTGAGCACGGAAAAAGATGAGCTTCATGCCCAGTTCGAGGAATGCCTCACTGCTAATTCTACTCTAGGGGATAAACTCGCAGCAACAGAGAAGGAAAGGAATGCTCTGCAAAAAGAATTGCAGGTAGGAAATTTTGTTCAGTTTTTTTAATCAACACGGTATGCATAGAGAAGTCCTTAGAGCAGTGAAAAACAACAGGAAAGTAAACATATATGAAGAGATAATTACACAAAGAAAATTATACCAAGTATTATAGCAGAGACGGGTCTAAAACACCTGGAAATGTGATTTGTAAATGGTGACTGTTCAAAATTTAAGAATCTAAATGTTTTTGAGGGGAGGGAAACGGCAGTTCTAATCTTGAAGAAGTTTTCAGTAAGTATTGTTAATATTGAATAATAACAAAATTGAAATAACTTGGCTGTGTTTCATGAAGTTGTTTGTAGTTTGTAGAGTTTTGCACAACTCTACACACAACTGGTGATTCTTTCTCACTTTGTAATTCAGGGACAGGGGCTATCGTTGAGTACAGGAAAGGGTCACTAGCTGTGCATAACTCTTCAAATAGCTTTATGAATCCAACTCTGAACATTTCTGATGCTGTTCAATATCTTTCCTATTGATAACATATTTTCCAAGAGTCAGCACATATTTCCTTGTTGACAAAGTGTATTTGTAAACAATGAATATCTCTAGCAATTGAGAAGAACTTCTAAAGCTAACTTTCTCTCAATAGAATTATGGTATTATTAAATGAATAAATTTGTTTATTATTTATTTATTACGTGTTATCTGTAATGTTTGTTTCTTTGTTTTTTGTTTTCAGGAAACCACCAAGGTAGCAGACAAAAGGAAAAACATGTTGGACGAGATGGCCATTCAGACGCAATCCATCAGAAAACAGCATAAAGAAGAAGTAGAAACAATGACTACTACACATCAGGTACAGTATAGCCAAGTTACCATCTATATCATTTAGGAAGTTTAACTGGAATCAATTTGATTGAACTAATTTAATGTGTAATAAGAATGCTCAAACTAGTCTTACAAGCAACATTAAATGGTCTTAAGAGGAAAAACATGACAATGTTGGATGAGATGGCCATTCAGACGCAAACCATCAGAAAACAGCATGAAGAAGAAGTAGAAACCATGACAACTACACATCAGGTACAGTATTACCCAATTATCATCTACATCCGGTTAACTTAAATCAGATTTATTGAACCAATTAAATTGCAATAAGAATGCTGAAACTAGTGTGACAAGCGACATTAAATGGTCTCCTGATAAAAGGAGGAAAACATGTGATGGCCATTCAGACACAAACCATCAGAAAACAGCATAAAGAAGAAGTAGAAACAATGACAACTACACACCAGGTACAGTATTACCCAATTATCATCTACATCCGTTTAACTTAAATCAGTTTTATTGAACCAATTAAATTGCAATAAGAATGCTAAAACTAGTGTGACAAGCGACATTAAATGGTCTCCTGATAAAAGGAGGAAAACATGTGATGGCCATTCAGACACAAACCATCAGAAAACAGCATAAAGAAGAAGTAGAAACAATGACAACTACACACCAGGTACAATATGACGCAATTATCATCTACATCCTTAGAAATACTAGATAAATGGAAACCAATATGTAATAATGAAGTGTAATTCAAACAACCAAAACTATATATGGAAGAAGAGAGAAATGTTTGCTTTAATTAGTTTTGGAGCAAAAATCTAATTAGTCTGTTAAACCAGAAAAAAACCTTTGTTTTATTGGTGTAGGCTTCCACTATGGATGCAACCATTCCTCAAAGCAATCATTTTCTGAATCATTGATTCAACAAAATGCTGACATAGTATCAGCCTTCCATTTAGAGGATGGGAGTGGGAAGTTGTTAATCTTTCAAATCATGTCACCTTGCTGAATGCGTCAACATATAAGGTCAGACCACTATATATGAACGAGTATTAGAGACACTTACGAGCATGTTTATAAAAATGTTTATGACTTTCTATGAAAATGGTGTTATAAAATAGTTTATTGCATCTCCTTCCTCCTTGTTTGAATTGCATTTGCATAATTGTAGAGGTAGTAATTCATATATCTAAATTATGTGTCTTTTTGTGACATATTTTTGTCTTGTTTTTAGAAAGCCCTTGATGATCTTAACTAACAACTCCAAGATGAAAAGGTAAATACTTATTTTTGTTTTAACCGAAGTCTGTACATTCATGTATTCACGGGTGATTTGATGACTTTATCACCTTTTAATTATTTTATTCTTTTTCATTTCAATTGGCATCCATCTTCTCTTCAAGAGATTTTGTTTTTGTGCTATAAAGAATTGTTAGAAATTTAGATTTTCATAAAATTTGTAATATTCATCAACATTGAATATTCAACATAGATAATGCTCTGAATTTCAGCAAATGTAAAAGGTATCTTGTGTAGCAGCAAAATTCTTCATGTTCCTCCGTCAAGTAACAATCTTTAATAGGGATATTTGCAATTCTCGCCACTGACAATAGGCGATATAAAACGATACCATCGAGATCATTATGCTAAGGTTGGGAAGGTGACTTCCACTTTGCGAAGTCTATCATTTCAGAAAATTGTTGATTTTTCTTCCTTATACATCACCAGAAGTACTCTTTGTTGTATTAAAGAAACACACCATGGTGTAATAATAGCTAATGAAATGAAGTTTTTAAGATAAAGGGTAAAACAGACATGCTTTATTGATATAAACCTGACAATGTAAAACACACATGCAAGAATATCCCTATCCAGAAGTGGGTATTCCGCCTCGCATAACTTGTTTTGTTTATGGTGAAAACTGCATAGTGCCATCTGTGTTTCTTAATAAATTCTTTTATTGTCGATGGCTAGAATACGTTCTTATTCTTCATGTATTGTATATTCTAATTTCATTGCCTACAGCAACAAAGAAGAGAACTGGAGCCTCTGAAAGAGCAGGTCACACAACGAGATGTGCAGATTGAATCATTAGAGAATGCCAAGGGATGGTTTGAAAGAAGATTAAAAGAATCAGAGGTAATGTAGAGAAACAAGATCTCATACATGCCCTCTATCTTTCCCCCTATTTTTTTTTACTCTACTTTCTGTCTTTTCCTCTCTCCTCAGTTTCTGTTCCATGTCTGTAAATAGTCAAGGATTGCTAAGAAATTGATTGAAAGAACGTTATGAAAAAAGGTAATGCACTGAAACTCGCTCACAGGGGAACATTGCTTAAATACAACCAATAGTTGATCACCATGTGCCAGTGACAAACGCTATTTCATGCTTGTCTTTTAAGAAACACAAACTGTAAGCATTTTTTTTTTTTAACTTTTAGATTTACACTGATTTTTTAGTTGATATGTGAACAAATACAACTTTCTAGCAACAGCCCCAGAGTCACACAACTATATATAGTCCAAAATCCATACTATGACTATAGAGAGAACTGCTAAATGATTGTTCACTTTCAATGTGATTTTATTCACCTGTAGCAGAAGTTTATTGTGTCATTAAATGTATATAATGCAAAAATTTTCATCTTATGCAGGAGGAACTTGGAGCAACCAAAGAGAAGCATGCGGAAGATATTAAGGAACTGGAAACCCAGCATCAGCAAGAAATAATCGTAAGCATGATTACCTCGTTGTTAAAAAATAGAGCGTATGTTCATGTAAACTAAAATAACCAACAATAATTACCAGGAATGCTATGATATTCATATAACTTAATGCTTGTTTTCCAAATGACATAAGATTTTTATCACATATTGAACAGGACTCCGAAATCATCAATTCAAATGTTATTGTTTTTGTTTCTGTTTAAACCAGCATTACAAACAAAGCACATCAATTTATATTCTTTGTTGTGCCTATTGCCTTTTTTTCTGGTACATTTAAGTTCTCTTTCTTGAATGCAAAGTTTCCTGTCACTGATGAGTCATTCAAAGTTTATATAAATTTTAGTGTGTTAAAATATCTGGTCCGTTATTTATCAGGATCTCAAGAAAGAGCTAACTCAGAAAGATGAGGATCATAAAGAAGAGCTAGCTGAGAGAGATCAAGCGATGGAGAAGTCTAGAGAGGAGAAGGCCGGTCTTCTTGAGAGTATTGAGAAATTAAAGCAAGACGCCAAAGATTCTGTCGTAGATCACAAACTGAGTGAAAAGAAAAGATCGGGCATGGTGAGTGATGAAAATTTTAAGAAATATGCTATGAGTTTGGATGGAAAGGTTATAGTTATTTGTAATGATGAATTAAAAAGTTGAGAATAAAAAAAAAAAGAGTTAGAGAGTCTTGAGAGAAATTGAATCAAAGTTGATGTATACGCACATTCTTAGTTTCCCTCTGCACCTCAGAATATCAGATCAACTTTGTAATGAAATCTGTATTTATTACTATTATTATTTGTCCAAAGATTTTGTTGTAGATTACAAACTTTGTGCGATAAAGGTCAGGAATTGTAAGAGTGATTTAGATAGCCACTTAAGAAGGTGAAACTTAACCATTGCCAGTATTTTGGGGAAGGTCTAATAGTATACCAAAGAACATTATTTCTCATTTTGGACAAAGCTCAGATATGTTTGATTATCATCTTATTCAATTGATCAAATTTGACTGATTCTCTCTTATTTTTTATGTGTCATTGATGGTGATGTAATATTAGTAAACATCACTGTTGAACTTACTTGTACCTTATATCCATACCCATATTTCCACTTTATATATAGTCCATCCAATACTAAGCTATTTTGCATGATAGTTGCAAATCCAAATACATCTGCAATACAAAATGTTTTCCAAAAGGTTAGAATTTCTTCAAGACAGAACACGTGACTCTATAGTTTGTATTTGTTTATATCCTGGGCCACCCTGTTTAATTTTCAGAAGGAAAGAAATAAATGAAATAATCTTCACCTCTTTCAAAGGATGCTGACATATTATACAAGCAATGAGGATGGGTAGAATTATTATTGTAATCATTATTATCCCCACTACAGCTGAAAGATCTTCAGAGACAGCTAAGACAAGAGAAGAAGAGGGCAGGTAAACTACAAGAGAGGCTTCAAGAGGTTTTAACCCAGAGTAGTCAAGGGCCAAAATATTATGGTCCCCAAATGCGTAGTCAACAATTATGATAGTTTTCTTTCTTTTTCAAATAGTGAAATGTAAAAGAACAAGTCAATTATTATTATGATCATTATTCTTCCTTACTACAGCTGAAAGATCTTCAGAGACAGCTAAGACAGGAGAAGAAGAGGGCAGGCAAGTTACAAGAGAGGCTTCAAGAGGTTTTAACCCAGAGTAGTCAAGGACCAAAATTTTATCGGCCTTCAATTATAGCCCCTAGATTCTCAGTCAATAAACTGTGGTCCTTTATTTAATAGTGTATTGTACGAGAACAAGTCAATTGTTATTATGATCATTATTATTATCCCCACTACAGCT